>JANCMC010003429.1:889139-905835 GCA_024363005.1 Charaxes varanes
TTTGCGCTCATTCTTACATGGCGAGGGCGGGGCAGTGAAGACTAGGCTGTAGAGTAGTCATGTGACCATAGAGTATACTGGACGCTATTATACGCGATTGGATATCGATAAGAAATAATAAGTATCTAAAAGGTACTTGATAGATGAGAGAATTTGTCATACCTTCAAGTATTCCTATTTTTAAAGTATATTATTTAATCTCGTTCCATAATAATTAATTACCCTCATTAATCTAACTTTTTTGTAATAATCAATCCTTCTATTTGTATAATTTATAGGGCTAGGAATTATTGCACGCCTTGTCATTTGCTCTAATACTAATATCGAATATGGTTAAAGTTATATTTAATCGTATAATTTAATTTATGTTTGTGTGTGTTTTTTTTGCATAAAACCAGAAAGTGTTATTCAATTTTAGACATATGTCATTATAAATAACAATTACGCTTCCTCAAATATTAATTTGAATTCACATTTTATTAAATTATATTTTGATAAAAGTAAGTAATAAAAAACTTGGGACACTAATAATATTTTAATAAAAATAGTTTTCGTATCCAAGAGATATTTTTAGAACGTTCTTTTGGTGTACCTTTTTCATTCATACTGAAATTCGATCCGACCCAATTTATTCTTGGAAACATTCGGAGTCGATACGATTCCCAAATACGCCGCCTCGCATCACTACGCTCGAGTGCATTCACTCGCACTCCTGGCTAATTTCTCTATGTTTAGCCCGCGGTAACTGACCGGGCCGTCTACCGACTTCCAACCAGAGAGAATCTGCATTAGATGCGTCCGGTGCGTGTGCATATGTCAAACGATCACTTCTCTCTTTAATTAAATGACCGAATGGATTGTTTTGATAGAGATATGTCCCCAAACACTACTCTCCAGTACATTCACTCGCACTCACTAATTTATCTATGTTTAGCCCGCGACAATTTACCGAGCTGACAACCGACCAAAGAGAAACTGCATTAGACGCGTCCGGTGTGTGTGCTTACGTTAAACATTCACTTCTCTTTTAAATAAAAACAGACTGGGCAATTTTGTTAGACACATTTTCCCAAATACTACTCTCCATACATACACTCGCATTCACTAATTTCTCTCTCCGCGATTACTGACCGAGCTGACTATCGACTGCAGATCAAAGAGAAACTGCATTACATGCGTCCGGTGTATGTCCACACGACAAACGATCACTTCCCACTGTAGACATTCTCGACTCGACCCAGTATCGCGAGTCACGTCCTACACTCGTAATCAATACAGATCGAATAACGCTCCGAGGACCTAGCACGAACATTCTCGATAGTTCTACTTACTTTTACGCTCGAAACGAAACGTCAAACGAAGATTCGAACTTCCATTTTACCCGGACGTTATTACGGAGTTAGCCACTAAGTCAAGAAAAAAAGGTAGCATTACTGTTTCATTTGACGTTCGGGTTAATGGTGTAGAGTGCTACACCATTAAGTATGTCTAAGATTGCAAATAGTTCAGTAATTCCATACTAGAGTTGTTGAAAACAACCAGCGGTAATTTTCTACAAAAGTAGGTGTCGCAAATATGTTGAAGCCGAGAAATTTCCATATGTTCCCATTTAGAGATATTTCTGCGTAAACATTATACTAATCTTCTATAAAATACATTTCTATAAGTATATCATAGACTACCTGTTTCTCGCGATCTTGTGCGCTTAAAATTAAACTTTCCTTTGTTTCTACTCAATCTGAATCTATCGAAAAATCCGTTCTTAGCGCATGTCTACTAACTATAAACTACTCCCTAAAACTAAACATTAGCCTAAAACTAAGCATAGCCAAATTTCATCATTATAGGTACCGCGATTTATAGATTGAAGATAGTTTTGGTATAGAATTAAAAAATAAAATAAAATGCCTTCAATAAATTCCCTCTATTATTCGACAAAAAAAAAACAAAACCATTAATTTGATTTAGCCGGTTTATTTGGTCGGCTTAAATCCAAAACGTCGAAGGAATTATTTATTTGTGTGTGTGTTAAAGTTTTATAAAAAAACCATTCGCGATGCAACGTTATGCGTGTTTGGCATAATCAAAAACGACGGGTCTGGACGCAGCCTTTTTTGACTTATTTTGAATTGCTTATTCTAAGTTTTATTTTTAGTCAACATTTAGCAAGTTATGAGTATGTCAGAAATAAAGTTATTCTTCTTTTTTAAATTTGATGATAATGTCCGTTTTTTGTGGTTTCGTAGTCCTACAAGGAACTCTTATAGATTTGCTTTGACCGCCCTGAACGTCTGTTCGCCTGCACGGTAGTCCCCCCCCCCCCCTTGCAATTCCTAACTGTTATATGTAGACTTGAAACTTTCAATATTGATAGGACATGCTCAAAACTTATTAGGAAAACTATTTTGAGCGAAATTCGACAATCAATTTTGAAGTTATTTACCAAATATCTTTATCGCGTATCAAATACGGAACCCTTCTATATAAGCGTGCTTGGACAGGCTCTTAGCCGTTTTATTTAATAAATGCATATTTACGCCATGTTTTTTATTGAACCCATTCTTAGATGTTGCTCGGTTCCTTCGGGAGAGGCGTAAAATAAATGCAATTGTAATAATAAAGTAGATTTCTGTATAGAGAATTACAATATTTTCACTCCATTGCGGATTCATTCTGCGTTTTCTTCGAGATAAAATTCACATCTGTTACAAACCGGTAACACTTTGAATTTCACATTTTCTACTTAAACTTACTGGTTTATTTAGAAATGTATAGTCTTTTATATTTGTATATACATTGTAAAGAACGCAGCAAAGCTGAAGTAGGCCAGGATAGGAAAGAATGGCTTAAGTTGGGGGAGGCCCTTTGCCCAACAATGGGACACTGTAGGTTGATCAATAAAAATTCATTAAGGAATTTAAACATAAACGAATAGTAATGTATTTTTTAAATAGTGAATTATGTATTTTTTTAAATGAGGGTAGTATTCAATTGGGTATAATTATAGTTTATATAGAGGAGGACGTGCGAATGCTAATATTTTTAGAAAATATACATTATAAATATGAATATTACAGCAAACCTCACGCACACCAATACAAAACGATTTACACACAGATTTATACATTTTATTATGTAGGATGTAACCAAAAAGCTGTAGTCTTTATACACATAAGAAAAGATTTAACAAAAAAGATGTTTTTAATATTTTAATTATTCCATATGCGATACGAAAAATAAACCTTTTTTGGGAATATGCCGTTCATATCCATATACGTCTCGCGATAGCCAAAACAATTCCAAGCTGCACTTTATCAAAGGCAACATTTAAATGACCGAAGTCGACATCAAAGTTGTTTGGTTGATGGCGGCGCGGCTCCAGTATTGCATTTGTTTGGACCTATAAATCTGTTCTTAAGTTCTTCTTAAAGCGTATCTTGTGTCGCCCGCCTCGTTGTTCGCTTCGAAACCAATCTTAATACAGTGTTGTTGCCAAACGCTTTGCACGCCTTACTTCTACTATTTTCTCGCTTCAAGTTTTACTGGAGTTGTTAAGTCGTTTATAAAATTGTTTTGTATCGAAACAACAGTACTATATTGCATCGGAGTTTTGTAGAATTGTGGAATCGGTTGACGAGCACAAATAGCGAGATAGGTTTTATTTTTAAATACAATTTTCTAATTCGAAAGTGTTTCAGCGGTTAACTTGGTCAATTTTAACAACCACGACCATTTTTTTTATTTATTATTATTATATTATGCCGTTTTATTCCTTCAATGCGCAACGTGGTGATAAGAAACTTTTTTATCGTTATTCAAATTTTGTATTAGCCTGAATTTAGATAGGCAACCATTTACGGCGAAAAAATTTGTAGAGCCACATTAAAAAAAAAAGTAACACTCGCCAGATGTCGATGAGCCTTATTGTTCTACGGATCACAGCCTCATATATTTCGTCATAATTATATCTGACTAGCTGTGCCCACCACTTCGTCCGCGTAAAATTAGATCAAAAAATAGATGTAATTTTAGGGTAACGGCACATAGCTTATAGCCTTTCTCGATAAATGGGCTATCTAATACTGAAAGAATTTTTCAAATCGGATGAGTAGTTACTGAGATTAGTGCGTTGAAACAAACAAACAAACAAACAAACAAACAATCAATCAATCAAACTTTTCAACTTTACGTATTAGTAATATAGATTCCACTATTAATAAATATTTCACAATATAGAAAATAATTTCGCAGCTCGCCTTTATCAATATAAATAATATGTAATTTGATACACTCGAACAAAAAGCTTTACTATTTTGCAGTAATTAAATGTTTGTTCTAGTTTCATATTGACATAAAATTGTAACTTAATTTTTTGAGGCGGAAATCGAACCCACGACCCCCGGAGCAGAAAGCAGGGTCACTGCCCACTGCGCCAACGGGCCAGTCAATAGGAAAACTGATGTTAAATTTTTAAAGAATAGATCTTGCAGCCGAAAAATATAGGCCGGGAAAGAATTTAATGTCAATCTGAAAATACTTTCCTCACAAACACTAAGTGTCTTAATGCCCGATTTGGCTTGAATTATTAATTGAAAAACTTTTCACACAATGAAAGCTTTTAACGTCCAATAGCTTTCAGAGAAGTATAAAAAATAAAAACGCGCGTGGTCACGCCAATTTCAAGCGCTTTCGGCTGTCATCGCTGATTGCTTTTTCAATTAAATTTCTGAGTTGCATCGGCTTGGAAATAGTACAAAAAATTTGAATACTGTAAAGACGAAAACTAGCATTGCTATTGTGTTAAAAACGGTCAAATACAATGTCTATTGAAAAAAAATATGAACGTGTATACAGTGATAACAAGCTAGAAAGGGGATTAACTGTCACTATAACGCCCGTATACGTAAATTAATTAGGATCTATAAAGAATGGCATATATGAAGCGCTTAATAAAATCAGGCATAACTTGCCAAGAGGGTAAAGAAAAAATGAAACTAAGGCATAAATATCTGTTTACCTTAAAAGCGATATTTAAATCATTAACGTAACTAGCTAAATGCGAATACATTCGAAACTTTCTGCGTCGCGTCGGTTGACTAATGATGTCGCTGATAGGTACCTGATAGGTACCATTCTCCGACACCTCATGTTTAATGCAATCCTCCTAAAAATAGAAGAAACTTTGAGCCATCACGAATAGAGGTTTATCATCAATTCAAGCTTTATCGACAACGTTCAGGTCGTCTCTACGTATTAACTATTTATTGTACTCTTTGTGCGTACAATATATATTCGTTCTTTTACTAGAAGCTGATGTATCCAATATTTATGACTTTATCTAATTCTTGACTGCTTTTTTCAAGTACGGAAACCTATTCAACAAAAAGATATTATTTTTTTTATGTTACAAAGGGCAAACGAGCTGGCGACTACAGACACCTATGGACATCTGATTCACAAAAATTCTAGCAGATGCGTTGCCAGTCTTTGATGACGAGATTAGACCACCGGGAAGTCTCACAATCCGAATGAAAAGAAATTTATGTGTAGTCAAGTGTATTTTGTTATTTTTAAATTATACGTGTTATCTGAAACAATTGATAGATTCAGACCATATACGCGGTATACCAATATCCCTTGCTCCTACCTCCGCCGCGTACAAGCTATTTATAATGTTATATATTAAAGGATAATATTGATGCGTTATAAAGGCATCGCGTTATATGAGGGATTGCAGTATAATATGTAACATTTCATACATGGTTTTGAATCAATGAATAAATATCCATCTACTTAGTAAAATATAAGCGACATTATTATTACGATATTAATATATTCAATATGATTGAATATTCATTTATGTTTTGAATCGAGCCATCCATTTAACTGGCTCATTTAAATTAAGCAATTTGCTTAAATGATTGGAAATTTCTAATCAACGCGCATTGAACTTTAAAACATTTGGCTTTAGAAGGCAAATGTAGGAATTACTTGTATGAAGATGAATGCCACGAGTAATGTTAAACTTCATGTAATGATATAATTACTTATGTTCGTTACTAGCTGATGCCCGCGACTTCTCCCGAGGGAAATGATTCAGTGATTTTGTTAGATAAGGAGGTTTTTAATTTTTTTGTGCGGAACTCTAATTATTTTAGCTGCCTGTGTTATTTTTTATAAAACCTACCATTAAAGTCCCGTCAAGATGGATCCCGCCGTTTCGGAATTTCACCATAACAAACAGATGGACGGACAAAAATGTTTTCATTGTGCAAATCTTGTCCTAACAGTAGTGAACATTACAAGTAGTTGTTGCCTGTTTTGCGAACTAATAAAAAAAAAGAAAAAGCCAAACCTTTCTTGATAAAATTAAGCCAAAAGTCCACAGAGTCGTTTGTAAAAAAAATCCAGACTTACACAACATCTAGATAAAAATTAATTTCTGTATTTCTTTACTATCGGGACTGCATACTTAGACATACTTTATACACATTTTTTTTTAAATATTACAATGGGCAACTGATCAGGCCGTTCGCCTAACTAGTCACTTAGTTGAACTGCCGCCCATGGACATCTGCACAACTAGAAAGCTTGCATACGCTTTGCCGGTCTTAAAGGCCTAGGCCACTGGGAACTCTCAGAAAACGAACGAAGCCCGACAACTATACAATCAATTGATACATTGACCATGAACAGAAATTTTACAAAAAGTGTTGTCATGAAATTCATTGCACCTGAGTTTAGATTATTTATCTAGAACTGTAAGGATTGCAAGGTATTTCCTGCCTCGCATAACATCTTTACGCTACCAAATGCCACCTCCGTTATTTCTGGACCGATAAAACTTTGGGATTTAAAAGAAGAACATACTCATTTCACAAAGGCCGGCAACGCATTCGCGACTCTCGTAGTAATGCAGTGATGACCAATTCTGTATTTTTTAGGGTTTGTTAATTAATCTTTTCACTTTTCCTTTCTTTTTCATCTTTTAAACCTTCCCGGAAATAAGAGGAATAAAATATATAAACAGAATATAACCAGTGAGCCGTTTCTGAGATTTAGCGAGACTACGAACAATTTTTATTTATATAGATAGATAGATTGCATTCAACGCTTGCAATAGAGTCCAGAGACGAATATCGGAGTCGCGTTTAAATGCAATTATATTAATGAAAATCACGAGAACTAGCTGCAGTGATGGTCCTATGGTCAGTCTCGACTCTACTGCGATCGCCAGTCGGCGTGCGACCGTTTGAGAGAACGCGCGTGTTTTGAGACGTTACAAAAAACCCACGCGATTTTTACGCCCTAATACGAAAAGTGGTGCATCAACTTTTTATTGTGCTCGGATGTTCGTGTGTTCGTGTTAATAAATAATATCATTATTGGTGCACAAGCCAGATCCGGGTGACGGAAGGTAAACATGGCTTTTAATTTGATTTTTAAACACGTCCGTCCTTTCTTGTTTGATCTCTTGTAATTTTACGAGCGCTTACTAGTTATTTTGTAAATATCTATGTCGCTGCGGCTGGAACTGGTAATTTTTAATGAAAATACGTATTCGGCTAGTTAGTCGAATGGTCTATTTATAAATATTAAACAACGAACTTATTTCAAGTTGAGAAAGTATATCTGGGTTAGCTGTTAGGTTCAAAACAAAGGACTTTTAAAGATATGTGTAAGTTTATATTTGCCTGTTATAAATTAAAATTTTATTTGGGAAATTTTAATGAGATATTATTGATGATATTAGTAAATCGAGGATAAGTAATGTTTGTTACGAAGTAAATAGTCTAAGAACTCGCATTTTTGCTCTATATTAAATACCAAAAGAATAACAGACTAATCAAGAGTATGTACAAATATGTTGGGGAGTAAAAAGTCCATTCAAAATGGGTCCAGCCGTTTCGGAGATTGCCTGTTACAAAAAATGACTGACAGAAAAACTGTATGTTCTTCAATATAAATAACGATTCGTCTCATTACGTCGAAACAAAATTATTTTATTAAATGTATATCTATACTAATATATAAAGCTGAAGAGTTTGGTTGTTTGCTTCAACGAGCTAATCTTAGCCCGCGATTTCGTCCGCCTAAAATTCGGCAAAAAAAGAGATACAATTTTAACGAGATGATATAGCCTATAGCCTTCCTCGATAAAAGGGCTTTCAAACACTGAAAGAATTTTTCAAATCGAACCAGTAGTTTCTGAGATTAGCTCGTTCAAGCAAACAAACAAACTCTTCAGCTTTATATATTAGTATAGATTTAGTACAATAACTTTATGTTGACGTTACAAACGGACACATAATTTTATTTTATTTTATTCATAAATTTTACCTATGTGTATACATAAATATTTTTGTAAAATTTTGGCAGACAATCACAGCGGCGTTATAACTGGACAGCCGCACATGAACACCGAGGAGATTATAAAAGTCAGAGAGGCTCTAACACCTTATATATTTCAAGTGAGTGTTTCCCAGCCTTGAAAAGTGCCACTGATATTCGCCTGATTTTTGCTAATACTTTTGTGTGCCATTAAGGGGTCATACATAAATTACGTCACACGTTAAAGGGTATCAACCAAATTTGACAATGGGAAAGGGGGGGGGTTACAAAGCTTTATGACGTCACATGTTAATATTAAATTATTTAAAAAGGAGGAAATTTGATAACCTGTGACTAGGACGGGGGATGAGTTAAAAATTGTTAAAAATAATAAACGATGAAACAATCTAACATGTTTAATCGCACTTGATTTATCTAATATTTAAACCTCTATTAACTATCTGCAACAATTTAATAGGATTCCTAATACATATTTTTTTTGTAGGTACGCGCGTACATACCGACGGTTACAAAGAAGAACATCGCAAGCGACATGTCGGACAGTGTAACCTGTCAGGGGCAAGGAGGTGAGTGAATGAAAATGCTATTACATATTATCTATACTAGGTGTACCCAGTGACTTCGTCTGCGTGGGCCACCTTTGTCACTTAAGGGGTCTAGAGTAATAGTAATCGGAAATAATTTCTAAAAAGAATCTATGATTTAGGTAATATAAAAATGTATGTACATTTGTGTGTATATATATATTTATTTATTATGTGTGTCCGGCGTGTGTGTGTGTATGTGTGTAAATGTTGAGTTGATAAGTGTTACATAATATGTGTTAGTAAAGATTCAGTTTGATTGTAACATAGTGTCTTAATCCAATTTGATAACGTTTGCTTAACACTTCTTGTCGGTAGCATGTAAATATTTAGTATATGATTTACCTGGATATATAAAAATAATATATTATGTATGCTTATATATTTGTAGAGCGACATTGTTATATTTGACAATTAATATACAACATCTCATGCCGGAGCCAGACGTTGCTTCATATGAATGATCACTTCAATGATCGTGTAGTGTGGCCGAGTACTTTGTGTAGCTGCGCAAAGTTTTGTAGTACTTTGTAGTCTTCAAGGACAAAAATGTATAAACACTGAGATATGTCTGGCTCCGGCATTTCAGTAAAATGTATACATGTATGCGTAAATCGTTTTGTATTCGTGTGCGTGAGGTTTCATTTAATAATTTAATGCTATTAATAATGCTTAAAAAAAATATTAGCATTCGCATATCTACCTCTGTATAAACTAGTGCCAAAATTTAACAAATTGCGACAAATTTCATGCACCTTCGTTCGAGCAATTTCAGTAAAATGCTACCGAAAGTTTCAGTTACTATAATAATTGACGACATAAAAAATTGAGAATTCTAATTTTAAAAACCAAATCGGAATGTCACCAATGAATTTAAATTATGCTGACCCATTAACATTATACTTTAGTGACACGATTTATGAATAATATTTTGATTAATTAACCTGCTTAAGCCACTTATTAATAGCGCTTACCTTGAAATTTGCATATTTATTCGATGGCCAAATATTTATAGTATTGTAGCCAGTAACTTCGTCGATAGAACTATTTGATATAAAATACATTTTTTTATTGCATCTTAAAGTGCAATTTTCACACATTTTATTTAAAACTTAATATCTATAGGTATTGTTACGGACTATTTTGACTAAATTGAAAACGGAGGACAGGTATGTAATCAAATCTTTCCTTAAACAAGATGAAAACGACCTCTATAAGCTTCACGCAATGGACCTGGAAACACAAAGCTAGATAACGTTGAAACAAAGCTGCCTGTAACATGAACTCACTTTAGATCTAAAACGTAATCAGTCAGTTTATGACTAAGCGTGCAATGTGTGTTAAAAAAAACCACACATTCTATACAAATAGCATAAAAAAAGGGTTTGCGTCTCTTAAAGGCCAACAACTCGTGTTTGTGAAAAAATTTAAAAAAATACAGACGCGATACTTCTAAAATTACGCTGAGGCCACATTTAGCACACGAACCAAGTTAACTTTATTATTAATATTATGTTAAATAATTAAGTTTTTATTAAGTATTAATGTGGTTAAATAGATTAAGATGAATGTACAAAAGTATTCTTGTATTATAAGCCACTTTAATCTTTTTATACAATGTTATTATATTGTTTCCATTATCAGACCAACACTATTCTATTGTATCATTAAGGATATGTTCCGACATACACTGGGAGCACTGCTCAGTGCTCACACTGGTGATAAATTCATTCCGTTATACACTGCCAGTATACTGCTGCAGTACTCTATGAAAATATATGACGTCATAAATAGTCGCCATTTTTGCACTGTAAGCACTGGCGCTTTCGAGCTTCAGTGTTTTGATCACGTGATCCATAAAAAACAGAGCGGCTCTTGTTAATTTAACAGTTTAACAGTATTATATTATAAAAAAATCATGGGTGAATATAAATCGTGTGTTTGTAAAATTGACAAACTGGAAATGGAAAAATTTAATGGGGATATCAGAATACCGCGTTCCGTTTTAAACTGTAACTAGTATAGCAAAGAAGAAAGGAACACCTTTATAGTATACAAAAATGACACCTCATTTTACAGTTCTCGCAGTGTATATCGGAACATACACAAAGTAAATAATCTTACTCGTGTTACACTTAAAAGTTACACACCACTTTTATTGTATACAATTAGAGAATTTTATACCTGAATATGGCATTTTAAAATGATCTGTCCTTGTATTAATATATGATGTAGTAACAAATATATCTAGAAAGGATTGGTGTAATGTACTGTATATTTACTATTAAATTATATTTATTTATTAAATAATTTTGTTTTACATTTTCATATCAGATCAATTTATACACATAATTATTGTAATGCCGGAGCCAGACATAGCTTCATGATAATGTTCATGTCAATGATTATAACCACTGTGTAAACACTTTTTGATATAAGAGAAATGAAGCCAACGTGTTCATACATCTTTTTGTTTTATAAGATTAACGTAGTATTTATAGATTTAGTTACTACCTTCAACCCGCGAGTTCATTCGCGTTTTTTTTTTTTCACCTTCATACAAACTTTCAAAGCCTATTTCATCTTTTCGAAAATTCATTTTCGCGATAAAAAGTAGCCTATGTCCTTTTCCAAGGTTTAATCTATGTATATACTAAAATTCCCCGAAACCGGCTCAGTGGTTTTGGCGTGAAAACGTAACAGACACAGTTACATTAACATTTATAATATTAATGAGGGTAGTAAATTAACTTAACTCTTGCTTAAAACAGAAGGCTCGCAAATGCGATGCCTGCCTTTGAGGAATAAATATGCTAATTTCTTGAAAGTTACTAGGTTATCTACAACTTTGAAAGTCCGCGATTTTTTAACGTCTTTTACCAAATGTGACCACAATTTTCACCGAAACGCGATGGCATTTATAGAAATATTGTAGAGGTGCAATTATATTCACAAAAATCTTGAATCGCAGTGCATTAAACCGGTATGGCAAGTGACCACACAGAGCCATTTTGCATGGTACATGATTTTGTGTGCAGCGTATAAGGTTGCTTTCATACGGACCACGTTTGACTTCGCTAAATAATGAGTCTAATATTCCGTGGATGAAAAATGTGAGAATTTACGATGCGCGAAGCATATTATTAAGTTTTTGACATAGAAATGTGAAGCAATAAAAAAATGGTATGTACCGTTTATGTCATTTTTTCGTCATTTTGCTGAGGTTATAATTTATTAAAACGTTAAAAAACATAAAATTAAGCATAAATACATGAAACAGTGAAATCTGTAATCTCAGTGATGAGTAATATAGGTTTTCATAATTCACACACTATGTAATCGTTTGCAAATCATTCTTTTATATGAAAAAGAGCAAATGGTTTTCACCTTAGTTTAACTACAGACACCTATGGATAAAGGCTGTCAGATTCCAATAAGAGCAAGATTTATGTTTAATGCTGTCTAAAGCTGCTCAGAAAGATTTCTTTCTATTAAAAGTTTTTTTTTTATTTAATCTTTCTGTGTACCTCAAGGAAAATACGAAAAAAAAAATTAGCCGAATTGGGCGAGCCTTTACCTGTTATTGTCTATATGTTAATGTTTTCTGTAACGCTGTTGATTACTAATAAATAAATAAATAAATAAATAATCTTAATGTATTTATGCCTTTTTTATAGGAAGCTCACGACGACGACATCTCCGATGATTCCCAAGAGCCTCTAAAGATAAAGCAGATGCGTGTCCGCTCGGAGATCGCTCTACGTTACGCGCGGACGGCTATCGTCACGCGGGTGGCCAATCCCAGCAGAAGAGCGCAGCAAGCCACCTTCCAGGTGCTGCTACCTCACACCGCATTTATCAGTGGCTTCACTATGTACGTTCTAGAACAATATTACAATATACTCTTACTTTCCGTTCTAAAATAAGTGGGACACCGACAGAGTAACATCAGCCATCTGCTAAAAAATATTAGCAGCGCTGTTTTCACACATGTCACATATTTAACGACAATCAAAAATGTTGGTTCTCTACGTTATCTAGTCATTAGCATTTTATGAAGACTGGCATTAAATTTATGTTTCAGTTTTAAACTTATTTTCATTTATAGAAGTGATGTCCTAAACACCAAGTCATACTTAAAACTGTTACTTGCATTAAATTTATTTATTCAAAGTTTATTAAAAACATCCTTTCCAAATGAAAATTTGGGTTTAACAATTCGTAGGATTTTGGGCAAAGACTCATATGAAGCATTTGTGAAGGAGAAAGATGAAGCCAAGGCGGTTTATGATAGAGCAGTATCGCAAGGCATTGGTGCAGCACATGTCGCTACCAAGTAAGTAAAGTATTAGATACAAAGATGTAAATTTATATTTTCAATTAAATTAAATTATTATATTTGTTCCGATGCAATAATTGTTTATCTTGAATAAAACAAAAGTAAGCAATGACGGGTATCAGGGTTGATTAACTTTGTTCTATGGCCATTACCAAGTCGAAGATATATCACTTATCAATACTTATACTCGTAGAACCTAGGAATATCAAAAAATTACTGACTCTATCCATCTCCAGTATCATGTATTATTCTTCTTTCTTAGGATATAATTTCGTAAAGTTTCATAAACCTTAGAGATGTTCGAAGAAATAAGATTGATCACCATCAACATGGTTGGCATTTCTTTCAAAAGTGCTTCTACTTACCTTAGTAACATACAAAAATACAAGTGTACTTGTTCCATCCTAGTACCCCTACCTCTTAAAAAGCATGATACTTTTTGTTAGATGTTATTAAACTAGCAATAGAACATATTTGAGAAAATATGAGTCCTGTTATTCTAATCCTAGGCTTCATAAATAACCATATTATTATTGAGTCATTATGCTTTATCAACATCAACATACTGCCATTTATTTAATTTATTTCTTTATGATAATGACAATATAATGATTATGAGAAATCTAACAAAATATTACTGTAAAAGGTTAATGTATAACAAAAGTATTTTTTATGATAAATAAACAGTAAGCAACAATATTGAATAATAAGACCACAATAATTATTTTATCATCATGCTATCACTTATTTCTTTACAACGTGATAAGTTATGGAAAAATTTCATTACAGATTTGTTAACATAACAAGCAATTATATCAATTTAAAGCCCTCTCAAATCTTTAACTAGTAATTTCAGCGTTTCCTTACTTTGATTTAATTTCTGGGATCTGACCTCTATGTGTATGTTAATTAAAACCAATTTTTTAAAATCAGGCATCTGAGCTAAGTAATTTAGACTTTACTAGTTTATAGATTTTAGTAAAGAGACTTTTTTTAATTTGAACTAGCAGAATTTTATTTTGAACTAGCAGGACCGGCAGACATTGTTTTGCCCAAATTTTGGCTCATTTGGCTGTTAGCCAGTTAACCAATCTCTGTTATGTCTTTTCCATTAAATGTGGCACTACATTTATGTTATATAAAATAATAACTGCATGGCACACCAGTCAAAAGGTAGCAACCAAATTTACATTTTTTGTTCATTTTAAATAATCTTTTGTCTTATCCTTTATTTCTTTTTTTTAAACCTTTCCTGAATTAAGTGAAATGAAGCAAAAAGAACTTGTAATTCTGTGAGGTTTTGAGTTTTTGGGAGACATATGAATAAAGTCTATGTGTATAATGAGCATAAAAAAATAGATTATACACAAAAACATAATGTATTAATATTATTGGTATATACAGAAATGCTTTGAGTAGTCAGAATACACCTACTATGACACATTTATATGGACAATATAAAATGCATTTTAGCATTAACTGCTTAATTCAATATAATGAAGAATATATTACAAAAGTCCACACTTATGCATGTTTGTTTGTATAATAATTTGGAAAGTCACTCACCGGTGTGTATGCGCATGTGGTCGCGCACCTCGGCCTTGCGCGCGAAGCCCTTCCCGCAGACGCCGCACACGAAGGGCTTGTTGCCGGAGTGCACCACGCCGTGCACCTCCAGGTTGTGCTGCGTGCCGAAAGCCTTGCCTGCACCGTACGAAACAGCAACATAAATAAATCAAAATTATATAAAGTATGTAATTTGGAATTGCCCAATTGGGGAAGTACTGCTACTACAAAAAACACAGACCAACAATACTACTCGGGCAATTAGTGCTACTGAGTGTTCCGTAAGATGGTCCATGCTCTACCGTTTTATAAATTGTTTTTAAATAGAAAAGTAACTGCATAAAACAGAGGAAAACTTAGCAACTAAGAAATAATTGATACTTTCATCCAATTTACTTGACTCTGACTAATGTGTAGAACTCAGTAACAAGCTATGTATATATAGTATAGTGTGTTAATATATATATAGTATCGTTTCAGTTATTGCTAGACTTGGCGTAACTCCTTTTTGAAAGTCAGTTAAAAACGAGTAGACTATAAAGATTAGTACGGAGGCGTATGGTCACTGACCGCAGATGTTGCATATAAAATCCTTGATCCCGGAGTGAGTCTTCTCGTGCTGGCTGAGGTTTTGCATCGTGAAGAACGACTTGTTGCACTGCTTGCACTTGAAGGGCCGCGGACGGAACTGGAAAGTTCTTTTTTTTTTAATATCTTTGTTATCACTACAAATATTCTCCCTAGCTTTACACCGGTCTAGTACCAGGGTCCGCTTAAATTGCAGAAGATGTGGCTTTGGCTTGAGTTAAGTGATTGGAGTCATCCCCGGAACTCCACCTCATCTCTACAACCTCACAACTATCATCACTCAATAATATTAATCGGGTCTCACGGATTTACATGCGTTACGAAACACGGGGGAGGTCTGATATTTGAAAACCAAAGTTAGAATTAGTCACCCATTTATTACTGACCATGGATGGTTAGAGCTACTTAAGGTAGCGATCGACTGCAGCCACAACTTTCTCTATATCACTTCAAATAATTGTGCAAATCAGTCTAATGTGGTCCTTTCGGACTTTTAGGAGTGAAACTGGCCGATGTAAGTGTTATTCAATATAATCAGGGTACGGGACACTCACGAGGTGGGTCTTGAGATGCGACTGGTGCGTGTATTTGGAGGCGAAGGTTTTGGAGCACACGTGGCAGCTGTAGGGCCGAGAGCCGCTGTGGATGTTCATGTGGGCGTTCAGCAGCGTCCGGGAGCTGCAACGAATTATACGTACTGGAGGTGGCTCACTGACACACACACACCAAAAAAAAAAACAAAAACTGGTCAAAATGGGGTACTCAACACTAAAATACATCCTAATAAATTTATGTTGCGGGTAGTGGATAGGTATTTAAATATTTTAAAATTTTCAAAATATGAATCAATTAAATTTAAGTCATAAATTATGTGACACGTTTGTTTGGCAAGCTGTTACGTCATAAAGACGCCATGATAGTTCGGAGCGGTTTGGCACTAAAATTTAAATGGATTTATAGAAACGCAAAGTTAGCCAGGTAGAAGTTTGTTTTTCGCTTAAAAATTTATATTTTATGTTTAGTTCACCGCAAGGTATAATATTTTCTAAATAACAATTTTCTAAAAAACAACAAAAAAAACAGTTTCTAAATAATAGTCAACTAGCTTATTCGATCACAAATCTTTAAAATTGCCTACCATATGCATATTTAAGGCTATATACAATTTTTTAATTCTTAATATGTGTAACGACATCTATTGTTCTATTTGACAATTAATATAACCTGTACAATTGTCATGATGCTGTCATGATTATCGGTGAGGTTT
>JANCMC010003429.1:907725-982899 GCA_024363005.1 Charaxes varanes
AATTTATATCGAAACTTTATCAACGTAAATATTCCTTTAAAACACAATTAAAAGGAATTTATTTACTTAAGGCGTTATTAATTTTAAACGAATTAAGGATTTATTACCATTAAAGTTTGATTTTATGATTATCTTAAAAGATTTTATAGTTGTCACATATTTGATGATCTGAAAGCTTTCGCCATATACTACATCAATTTAGTAAGTTTTTGATCTTTGTGCGGAACCCTATTCTTTTGTTAAAATTTAAGAAACCTATATTATTACCTGTTTACTTGGTACAAAGTTATATAGGAAACACTTCAGTTTTGAAGTGAATGCTTCTTGAAGCACGTTGGGCATTTTTTGAGACGGGATGAAGATCATTGAATACGCATCACCGTTACCGTTACCGACACGTTGTAATTCATACAGGCATCAGCTGTGCACTCACCCTGCTCCTGCGCGGCCGCTATGATGGCGTTGGCCGTCTCCTCGTCGCCCGACACCTGCAGCTCTATCTGAGACTCCGAGTTGGAATCTGGAATTTGATTTCATTTTTGGAATAATTATTGTGAATGTCTCATTAATATAATGCCGGAGCCAGACATAGCTTAAAGAGTTTGTACATTTTTGAGAAGACAAAGACCCGGCCACACTACATGATCATTGAAGTGATCATTCAAACGAAGCTATGTCTGGCTCCGGCATAAAAAATCATAGTATCATCAAAGAGTACAATTAGTCCTACTTTACTTTTCAGTGAGTGCAGCCGAGAATGATTACTCCATTGTAATTATTAATTTATTATAATTAAGGAGTCTTGAAAATGTAGGGATTTTGTTCTTCTAATATATTGGCAATGTTTTAACATTTTATATTCGGGCATTTTGGTACACTATCCACATTTTAACCGACTATAAAAAAGGGGGAGGAGTTTTTGTTTGCTCAATTTAATGTGTTTTTTAAATATCCATCCAATCCGTCCCCTACCCTGGCTGTCCCCGTTGTCGGCGGGGTCCATGTCGTCGGGCACGATGAGGGATATCTCGTTGTCGCCGTACATCAGCTTCTGCCCCGACATCACGCGGATGATGGACCCGTTCTCGCCGTCCATCACTATCGTGTCTGCAAAAAAGAAACTATTATTTATAAATTATTTTTATTAAGTATCTATATGTGTAGATATTCTGAGACACTTTTGAAGTGATGCCCAGTATTGGAGTTGCGGTTGGGTTGACATGATGTCTAGAAAGATCTTTTCCTGTCTAGCGTTATCCCGGTCTAGCACCAGGGTCCGCTTGAATTGCAGATGATGTGGCTGTGGGGCAAGTTGAGGCGACCGACTGCCGTGTGACGTCACCCCCGGAATCTCCACACTCTCTGCAATCTCACGACTATTATCACTCAGTGACATTAATTGGGTCCCTCTCTTTTACGTGCCTTAGAGTTCCAATGCTGCAGAGCACGCCCCCGAGCGAACATGTATGAACCCAGCACGAATTTGCCGAGAAGGCGATCTGAAATAAAATCTGGTTATTTGTGACTTTTTAATGCTTAACAACTATAATATGACTGCGATTACGCCTAATTTTGTTAACACTAAAAACATTTCCGAAAATAATAAGTATGTTGAAAAGAATTTGTTTTATAAACTTGCCCCTATATAGATATATTTGTATCGGAATTATCGAATTTCGAACACTAATAGATCATGAGCCTGCAAAGGGTCTTAAATGACGTCAATTTTAAACCTGGGTCTGGGTCTTTAAGAGTGAAGTAAATAAATAAACATTTCAAGTCTTAAGTTATGTCATAAGTTCTAAAGGCGTCTGTTCCCATGGGACCCAATTTACCCGTAAAATAAGGTGCGTGACATGAATGAACACGAAATTAGATTATTGAGAGGAAAGCACCAGAACTTCCTTCAAAGGAATGAAGTTATTTTAAGCATATAATTTTAAGATTGCCACAGACTTTTTTTATTACAGCGCTGCCAATTTCCAGAATCATTTTTCTTTTTACTTACTGGATTTTATGGCAGTAAGCCCTCATTCGCAGTAGATGTTTTTTACCGCGCGTTAAAAGAAAATTCAAATGGAACATATGAAATCACAAGCTTGTATACACACGAAAGCGCTTTTATAACGCGACGGTTTTTTATCGAGCAATATTCTATTTTCAACGCTATATATATACATGTACCCTATATTTTTGTATCGACGACACAAAAAAACGCTAAACCTGAGATTCAACATAACGCTTTTTTAACTCTCTTCCGAATGAGGGCTTATACAGATTTCATTCTTTGGCGTAGTTTTGTTTTCAAATCCAACAGAAAAATGTTATTAGAAAGAACTTAGAACAGACAAAATAAAATTTACTTATGTATAATGCTTGATTAATATTGCTCAATGAAGAAAAAATTAATTTAAAATTCTTTTTCAATTATCCTAAGAATATATTAGGAACGGAAGTATTAAGCTCAAAAACATAAAGTATTCACTGGAAACGGAAAAAGTTTTAAAAAAACTTCTTATCCTGAAAATGTTTCGCTAATGCGAAGTTATGAGCCGTCAGCATAATGAGAAATAACGAAGGCAGCCTTGGATATACCAAATATTCACAGAATTCCGGCAGCATTAGCGGAAAGTATAAATATATACGGAGTAGTACTTTTACAGCAAAATCGGGGATTTTTGTCCCCTTTGAGAACTTCCGCTGCGTGCGCTGCGTAAACGGTTAAAGATTTCACAAAATTATGTACGACGAAATTGTTCCCCTTTAAAAGTTCTAAATAAAAGTTCCTGACAATATAATATATCTATTTCTTAAGCCTGGCGCACTATAACCGTTTTTATGCTAACAGAATTTGTTCTAAAATAGTGCATAATTTGTGAAGATGTTTTTATAAACATGATATTAATTCTTACCCAATAACTATTTTTTTAAACCCCTAAGTGAGAAGAGTGGCCCATGCAGACGAAGTCGCGGGGTACCACTGGTTATTTCATAAGAAATAAAGGAGAACGATGAACTGGCTAATAGGGGGCAAGACAACGTCTTCCGGGTCCACTAGAAGCGTAATATATTCAACTAGATTTTGTTTACGTTAAAGTGATTTTTTGTTCATCTTTTAGGAATTGTTTTTTTTCTGAATTACACGTACCTTATCCCCTTTGCCGAACTCTTAACACAGTGTAAGAAAAATGTAGAGGTAATTTTTTTTTTTAATATTATATATAGCATTTTTAATGTTGACTTTTATGTTCTGTAAATTTATTTGAGCTATTTCTTATAACATTCGTATAATCAAGCAAGCGAAAGAGTTATTTCCGCAGCTATGTAGTTTTGGACAGACTTGTATAACAAGTCATTAATTAGCATGGGAATTTTAATAGCTTTTAGACTTGTATTTAAATCTGATCACGAATGAGATTGTGTAATTATATGCTCAGGTCGGGTAATAAAGAGTAATTGAAGGTATGTTAAGCCTTCCGTTAGGTCTGGCCTGATTTTGTAACGCTTCCGTAGCGACTCGATGCAAGGATTGGTATATACTTTTTTTTTTAAAGAATATTAGGAATACTTTTTAGGTGTGTCTAATATTCCCTTTTTCCCCTTCTACTAAGGTTAAATTAAAAGCTTGTATTAGGAGTGGGTGCGACAATATCCCAACGGCGGTGGGGTTTGGAACGGGTGCCTTGCGGATTTCAGTCCATACCTTATACCGTTGAGCTATTGAGGCTCTCATGTTCATCATGTTCAATGCAACGAAATAAGAATAACTTCAAACTATTATGGTCAATTCAAATTAAAGGAAATTTCTTTACACGTTCGGAATTCTGGTTCCGTATCATCACGTAATACTTGTATATATTATATGTTAAGTAATTTTTTGTACGTTTTTTACAAATTTAGGATTTTCAGAATTTTTTCTATACTTCTATTTCAAGATATAGCTTCTTGCCAAATTTCATATTTCTAGGTCAACAGTAAGTACCCTATAGTCTTTGATTCCCCTTTCGTATGTACTTGTATGCGAAATACGGCATAAACGGTCATAGTTTTTGATTCTCTAACTATACTTACAGAGTTGATTTT
Source organism: Charaxes varanes (assembly GCA_024363005.1). Taxonomy (NCBI): domain Eukaryota; kingdom Metazoa; phylum Arthropoda; class Insecta; order Lepidoptera; family Nymphalidae; genus Charaxes; species Charaxes varanes. The sequence goes on from JANCMC010003429.1 coordinate 911,809, forward strand.
TTCACAGCTTCAAGAGATCACAGACCTCGGTTTTTGGAATTAATTTCAACCTTATACCTAAACGCGTTCCGGAGAAAGAGAGTCTTTACAGACAGACGGATGGACAACAGCGTAATCCTACATGCATTACTTTTTTTCCTTTAAAGGTACAGAACTCTAAATATAGCCCCAATTGTACATTTTATACCGAAACTTGTCTCCGTGTACAGCTTTGGCTCATTTATGGCACTATGTTACATTATTTGTTTATTATGCAAAAAAAAATTAGTAGTCACCGAAAATGGCGGAATAAATTGACCGATTCGAACACGTTGTATATAAAAATTCAACATTTTCCATATTTCCATATGAATTACATCAGGTATTTATATTTGACAGCAATGTCAGCTATTAAACGAATTATAAATTAACCAATTAAAGGTACCGACATTTCCGAACCAACGAGTTAAGGCTGTGGTAAGTATGGATTGCGAATTCTGGCGAAACTCGTCTGCTTTTTGACGAGTTGAAATACTTACTCTGGCAACGATAAACATGATATAAATTTTACGACGTAGAAAGAATCTTAAAGACATATGTAACTTCTTCTTTCTAGAGTTATTCTTATTCTTTCTATCCCTTCATATCTTATTCTTCTTTCTAGCGTTATTCTTATTCTTCCTTAAATACCAGGGTCCGCTTAGATTGTAGAGGATGTGGCTGTGGGGCGAGTTAAAATAACCGATCGCCATCTGACGTCATCCTCGGAATTCCACGATCTCTACAACCTTACGACTAATATCACAAAGTGACATTAATCGGGTCCCACTGTTTTATGTGCCTTCCGAACAAAGCGTGTAATTAAATTCCGGCCAAAGGGCCGCGAAGGAAAAAGTTTCTCTAATTTAGCCAGCCGATCTTTCTTGGAACAAAATTTGCCCAAAATATTTTCTGTAACAAATACTATTTATGCCCGGAAAAATCCTTGCACTACACACAGATAATAAATTAACAAAGGTTTTTATACTATGCTAATGAAAATAATAATTATAACTTTTTTGTTTCGCATATTACACCTAAAATTCAGGTTTCTATTTCAGTTAAGCTTTTTGAACCGACTTCAAAAATAGGAGGTTTCTTATATTATTTTGTATTACGCGAGTTTGTATGTTACCCGATTTCTGCGCGTTTTCTGAACTAATTTTGACGATGCCTTCTTTGTTTAGTACAAATTTACTTATAAATTTTATCGAAATCGGCTCCGGTTGTGTGGCTTTTGAGAAATTAACAAAACTCTCATAATTTATACAGTTTTTTTGATTATATCTTCAATTATTTTCCACTGTAAATTCAAAAATAAATTATTTAAAAAAAGTCATTGCCATCAGTGTAGCGAGGAACCCGTTTGGTTTAGTACCGACTTCAACCCTTCAGGTGTCTAGTACATCGTATTAAGTAAGTACAAATTATATTTATTTCCTCGGTGTGTTCTAAAGGCGGTTTTGTTTTGTTCAGGAATAATCTATTAGAACCTTGAGTGTGTTAGAAAAACTAAATACCTTTTAGACGTACAGATTATCATACTGACTGATGGATAGGACTCTCTTTAAAGTTACAGCGAAGTGTTCCAATATGGAATTTTAATTCTATAAATATTTATTTTGAAAACCGTCATTGTTTAAATTCCCGTCATCGTTATAAAGGAGACTGTTAACTCAATCCCCGATATTTACATTCTATCAATTATGAAATCGCTTTGATATCGAGGCAAGTGAACAAGATCACAATTTGAATGTCTGAGTGAAATCAGTCCAAGCAATTATTTTTCATTTAATTCAAACTTTCTAAATTCGCCAACGTTTGCACCATTAACAATTTCAAGTGTACTCATATATTATTTGGAGTTTGTTTTTTTGTTTTCTAAAACTGTTTTTATGCCAGTAATATATGGCAATTGTCCGATGTCTATGATACGAGTATATGCATCGGAAAGTCAGTGTAGTGCTGGTTGCCTAAAAAGAAGTCAGGGATTATAATAAACTCAAAAGATTACCTTATGAAATACAAAGAAAAGAAGAAAATAAAAAACAGACAAAAGTTTACGCTCAATCTTAAATATTGCTTACAATTCAATATAAATAGCACTAGCGATCGGCCCCGACTTCACACGGGTGCAATGTATAATAAACATAAACGTTCCTCTCAAATCATTTTTAAACAATTGATGAAAATCGCAATAGAATCCATTGCGTAGTTTAAATATCTAAGCGCACAAGAACTGGAGATCACTTTGTTCGATACTATGTTAAGATAGAGAAAGAATTAGCGATAGAGATAGAATTAATCATAGAGATTTAAGCATTTACTCAAGCGCCGATCTATAGAAAGACAAACGTGATACTCGGGGAAGTTCAATGAATCGAAGTCGGTGACATAATAAATGTCAACGGGATCAAAATATCGCAGGCGGTGAATGCAAAGCGGCAAGTCGGGCCCACCGACGCTAATTATATCCAAGACTCACCGCCTTTACCGAGACATTAAAACTAACTGCACCGTCCGTTTGATCTTACCATTAGCGCATCACTATAAATATCCTTAAAAAAAACACCAAGGAATGAGTCAATGCTGAAACAAGATAATCTAAAGCTTTAAAACTTTACCGCTTTCAAAACAATACAGTACGACTCTGGTGGTGATTTCAAGGGATAAAAATCTGTAAGATAAAATTAAACATTTCATTTTTGACATCAATATTCGCTTACTTATTTTGACGGTTGACAATTAGAAAATTAAATGAAACGTTAAATAAATCAAATTGATTTTGTGTATGAATCGCTCTTTTGTTTGTTGAGAATCTGTTAAACAAATTAAATGTTAAATTAAAGACGTTGAAAAGTAAACATTAACGTTAGACGTTAAAGTACAAGTGTTTAGAATTGGTAAATTAAATGGAATGAACAAAAAATAGTAAATCAAATCCTACTCAAAGTCAAACGTCTCCTTACTATATCTTTTCTTTTTCATTTCTTTTTTATCCTTTTTTATAAGAACGACAAAAAAAGAAGAAGAGTTTGTATTATTGTTAATGAAATATTTTATAGCATAGACCACTTTGTTAAAAGGTTACAATGTATCTGTCAGTAATATCAGAAACTTTTGAACTAATTTGCGTATTGCTACCAGCGACAAGACGCGGCAGGTATTTGGCAAACATTGTGCGAAGACAGGCTGTGGTAAATATGACGCAATGTTTTCTATTTGAAATTTTAGCTAATATTTTAAGAAATTTTCTTAGACATTTTTTATATAAGAATCAAAAACATTTTAAAAGTAATGTGTTAATAAAAAAATAAAAACTCAAAGTGAACTTATAATGTACTAGCAGACCCGACTGACGTTGTACTACTGACGTTGACGTTTACTCTTAACTATTGATTATCAAAACATAGCGCCATCTACTGGTCATTAACAGCTGCATACTCATCAATATAATTTAGTTGTATGTTTTTGTAATAGACTAGTTTATATGTTTTTGTAATAGACTAGTTTAAGCTACGATGGGTTTGACATGTCTTGAAGGACAAAAAACCCAAAACTAAAAAATATTAAAAAAAACATCTACTGGTCGCTTACCTCACCGACCGCCGCCCGACCGCTCTTATGATATAAAAAATGCTCGGGAATTTCAAATCTTTTATATCTCCTAAGATATTCAGTAATGATATGCGTAAAGGGCAATTTTGGTCTGCATATGCAAATGTACAACGTATCTAGCGTTTTTAATTAAGGATTAGGTAATGCGATATTCTTTACCATAGCTTCGTAAACAGCTAAAAGATTTACGCGTATAAGGGCGGGAAGCGACTTTATTTTATACTAGCAGTGCCCGCACCTTCGTCCACGTAAAATTAGGTAAGAAATAGTTGATTCAATTTTAACGTGATGATATATAACCTATAGCCTTCTTTGATAAATGGGCTATTTAAAACTGAAAGAATTTTTCAAATCTGACCAGTAGTTCTTGATTATTACCGCGTTCAAGCAAAGAAACAAACTCTTCAGCTTTATATATTAGTATAGACTATGTAATGAATATGGGCACGTGTTTACAATCACAAGAATTACAATAAATTAAAAAACATTGCTTCAACGGATACTATGTTCTCTTTCAGGACGGAACAAGAATCAAATTCAACAAAGATGCTGATAGAGTTAGTATCGATTGCTTTTCTGTGTATGAATTATATTTCTTGCGTGCTTCTGAAGGTAGGCGAGAAAATTCATATTATTGTTTTCTAGATGAATGCGGAAGCAAAGAAGAAAGTAGATGTATGAACCCAATTTTTTTTACCTAATTTTACGAGGGCGACTCTCTCGGGCACAACTAGTAGTATGTGAATTGACCAATACCAGAGGGCTCGCAGATGCTCGTAGGAAGGAATGTTAATTATTTCTTCCTACTTTAATAGTGAGGGCAGTATCAAATGAAGGTACCGTCAGTTCCTACATATTTAGATGTATAGATTCAGGCGTAGTATCTATTGTTTTAAATGTATGCTTTAAACTTTTTTCTACGCAAGGATACATGTTGAGGGATACGATCGCTTGAATATTCAGCCTACCAGTAGTGATTCCTTATTTAAACCGAGGACCGGTCTCTACACTATTTATGGCATCACCACTCTTCGCTCCTGAATAATAAACACAACGCTTTCGTACATATGTTCTTGTCGCATAAAATGTTAGATCTATATAAAAAAAAGAATCCCAATTTCCCTTGTTTGGGAAATTAGAAACTTTAAGAATAGTTAACCATTATTTACCAAACTTAATTATTTCTAATGTAACCTTAGCGCTTTTGACTATTTAAACCTTCATAATAAGGTATTAATGTTACCTTACTGAGACTGGGAACGGAACCAGGACGGGGATATTCATTAAGTTAGTTAGTTAAGCTCTGGTTTCCTAGGAGACAAAAAAAATATATAAATAAATATGACGTTTAAAAGATACGGTCTTGGAGAAAGGAGCAAACTCATTTCTAAAAAGTCCAGCAATGCATATGTGGGCCTTCTTATATTACGGTTGTGCCTATGGGTATCAGCGGTTATTCCGGAAACTGTCCGAAGAACTGTCCACCCACCTACCTTTTGATAAACACATTCAATTTTAATGGCAGTCTAAAACGTGTAACAATAATCATTTTTCGTGTTGCTAACGATTTTATAATTTTTGTTAAATTATTAAGGTTTTCTGTTTTCTTATTCATATATAAATATTTTTAAATCTATTAATTTTAAAAAGTCAGCAAAGCTCTATTGGGCATGTGGTTTGAATAGACCCGCAAAGGTGCGCCAATGTTGCGACTTTATGGACTCCCGCCAATGGCTGCCGAGAACCAGGTAGGCTGAAGAATATCGTATTAAAATCGTTATGTTTCGTCGTCGTGTTGCTGCATTGGATTCAAACATAACAGGCCCAGTTATGTAACGTGATATGTTATATTATTTGAATATATGCTTCTCTATGTCTTTGAATAATTTTTCTTTTAAATTTCAGTTTCGTGCGCCCTCGGTCTCTACATGAAGTCGAGGCAAATCGTATTTTTTAGGATGCAGCCTCTCAAATTAGACCCCAACGCCTATTTTAATAAGACTCCAATTGCTTTGTTTAGTGAGCCGGGCAATTTCAAGGAAATAGAGGACTTGCAGGAGTCATTAGGAACTCTGGGAGCACATCCTATAGACTTTTTCGACGGAAACTTTTCTAGTCTTTTAGATATGGAGAACTTTGGTGCTTTTAGTTTGAAAGACAGTTTGCCTTCTTCCATACCGTTTGGGAAAATATTGGCCTACTACAATAGTACTTATACCCATAGTCTGCCTATTATTATAAATTTATTGGACAATAGCATTTACAGGTAAGTCTTTAGGTTTATTTTACTATTTGCAATTGTGATTGTTTACAGTATGTGTGCGCCAAATAAAAGTTTTCTTTCTTTCTTTCTCTGTTAATAAAATTCACTTTTGCATAAGATGTTTTATGATCTTTGTACATCGATAAATTTGTACTGAGGATTGAAAAATAAATAAAGATCTCTTCATACACATCCATGCGCACAGATAAACACACACGGTCAAATACAACCACACACACAATAACACATGTACACACCTCATCTCAACATGTCATATTACTTTAATGCCTTAAGTCTTTTACTTTTTGAAACGATGTTTAATACTACTTCTATGTAAGTCTACTTATTTTCTTTATTTAGTTGCTATATAATGGTAAATGTACCTTGCTTTAGGGTGGGCACTGGCTCCTGAAACTCAGTTTTATCTAGTTCAGGGGTCAGGGACTCAGGATTCAAATATATCACGCATTTTTTTACGAGAATAAACAATATTATTATTATCTCAATAATTATCATTTGATGTGGCTGCTTGCTGGAGGAGGTCGTAGCTTAATCTGTGGCCGGCATTTGAGACGATCGTTAGGTTATGCAGTTCTTACCGCGGCCATGTGATAGATGTGACCCACTCTAACACTGGTTTTTAAAATCGATCTCCTCTGTGTTTCGGAAGGCATGTAAAATAGTAGTCCCGGTTAATGTCACTGAGTGATATTAGTCGTGAGATTGTGGGGTCCTGGGGGGCAATAATAACAATTTCGTTGATGTTGTGGTGCGACATTCTAGTTGTTTCTAATGTGACAAGCGAAAGCAGCTGAGTTCCTATTTCTCAATCGGGACGCCGTTGCTTTTTGCTTTAAAAATTTGATCTTTTTTGCTTTAAAAGTTTGCTAGCTTTTTATTTTAAAAGTTTGCATGCTTTTTGCTTTAAAAGTCGGGCAAACTATACAATTAACGAAAGACATATAGATAGATGACCACAGCTTTTAGATTCGGTTGGTAGTCTAATAGCTACAAAGTCGTGCCGGCAAACAGTTTTTTAATGTAATGTAATTTTATAATGGCGTGTTATGAGAATAATTTTTTTCTAGATTAGTGCTTTTTTATCAGAAACCACACAATTATTCTGGCTTGGTTAAGGTCATAATCGCTGTAAATATATTCAAATTAACGCGATGATATCTTCTACATAGGACGCTTTTTTACTTGTTATTAGTGCAACTACAACGCAAATAAAATAGTAGTTTTTCGACATTTTGAAAATTATTTAAATAAATGAATATAGTTTCTATAAAAACAGCTATTTGTCATTTTGAAGTTTGTGTTTGCATTTAAATTCATGTGAATTTGAAGTTTGTGGTTCTCTCAATTCCCCCGTCTCTTCAAATCAAATATGCGTTAATAAATGGTTTAGTTTCTTAATAAGTCTTGTAAGCAATTTTAAATTTTTTTATTAAGTCTTCCGTGGTCTGTCGTGTCAATGGTGGCCTCATGTTACCTGTCAAACAAAATGACGGCTATAACTCAGATTAAACATTAAATAAAAATATAATTTTTATGAAAAGACTTTAAAAAATATTATCTATCTAAATAAAATTATTTAGAAACATGTCTAACAACTCCATGAATTGAATTATTAAAAATATTCTTGGTAAGACTTGTATTAGTTAATGAATCATATTTGTGCTGTGAAATTATGTCTATTAATACGAAAGGTACCTCTACTTTATTTAAGTATATCAAATGTTATTTCATATAATTTCCTCCTCTTGATTTATTTTATTAATTATTCACAAATATAATACTTGTTACAGGCAATAAAGTCCAAAATTCGTTGTTTTTGTTGCAGATGGAAACGTCCGGAGGATCAGAAAGTTCAGGTGGAGAAGACGCAGAAGCGCGGCTATGAAGGAGAGTGTGTAAATGCAAATCTATAAATATAAAAATGAATCGCAAAATGTGTTAGTAGGCGCATAACTTACCAACGCCTGGACCAATTTAACCAATTCTTTTTTTAAAATGTTCGTTGAAGTCCAAGGATGGTTTTTATAGCCAGAAAAAAAACGAATTATGGCCGGGGAAACCCTAAAAACAGCCCTTTTATTTTTCCCATGCAAACGTTTTATATCTAAAATATTGAGTCAATTTGAACTTATAACGGGGACTAGAACAGGAACGGCACACATTGTTAAACGATTTACACACACATGTATACATTTTACAATAAGATGGTGTCAAAGTATAGTTATAACTGTATTAAAATTTTAAATATATTTTAAATAAGACGACTCGTATATGACATTTGTGGTCGAATTTCGACTAGCCAGCTATTTATAGTAATTTATATAAAAACGGAAGGTAACCTAACTGAAAATCTCAAAAACCACGGGACGTAACAAATTGAAATTTGGGAAATAAGTAGTTTATAGTTAGTAAATATCCAGTATGAAAGGATTCGATAGGAAGACGTCGCGGGAAACAACTAGTTTCTAAAACAAAACAAGGGGCAAACGGGCAGGCGGTTTACTTGAGCAACTACCAAAGCCCACAGACAACTGGAACCATCAGGAGGCTGACAGATGCTTTGCCGTCCTTTGAGAAATGAGTATGCTAAAGAAGATAAAGGTTATTCGGTTTTCTCTCCCATGGACGTCCTGGAATAGAACCTGTATCCGCCTGTAAACGTATTCCACACCACAACCCGTGTCATGATATTTATAATGCGAATCTCCAGACAACAGTTTCTGAGATGCGACGTAACGCGGAATACAAATGTAGGTGAAAAATATGCTCCCGGCTAATGTCATATTTTAGTACGTGCTTGTAATTTACATTAAAAAGCTGGTACGAGATGAAGTCAGGCGTTGTTTTGGAGAAATCCGTAACAGGCAGGAAATTCAATTATTTTTCATAAAAAAAAATATTTTTTTGTAGTTTTGGATAGCGATCTGGGGGCCTATTGTTCAGGAGCAACTTATGGGTCTAATGTAGTCGAATTGTAGGGGTAACCTAGGGGTCGAATGTATTGGGATAACTTGGGGGTCGAATTGTATGGGTAACTTAGGGGGTATTGTCGCACCCACTCCTAATACAAGCTTTTAATTTAAGCTTAGTAGGAGGGAAAAAGGGAATATTAGACATACTTAAAAAGTATTCCTAATATTCTTAAAAAAAAGTGTATATTTCGTTTTCTCATTGACCATTAAAGCAATAACACACAAAAGTAATTTTCCTCAAACGCTTTTCATTTCACGAATATCTTATTATCATTTAGAAATTGGTGAAAATCAAATATTCTCTTTTTAAGTATATTTTTGATCCTGTTTTCAATAAATGTTTATATTAAAAGATCTTTCTTGTCTTACTTTGTCTTTAATATTACATAAAAGTTACGAAAATTAAAATTATCATTTGTTATTAAAGGGTCTTGTTCAAACAGTCTTACCTCAGTATTGGTTTTTCATCCAGAACAGATAGAATCTTAAGCTTTTCTTAATTAACCAATTGAGCTTTAGGTGTTGTATTTAATAAATTAGTAGCTTTTAAGTTTCTAATTTTTATTTTTACATTATTAAATATAAGAGGATCTGGCTGGCGTCCGAATTAGGCACGTCTGCAATTAGCCAATTAAACTATCTCCTTAACGTCTTTTACATAAAACCTGACACCGGTATTATCTATTATATATCTATTTTTATTTATTTATTTATATATATATACTTTTTATTTATTTACTTAATATAGTGCTGCATTAAAATATACAATTTTCCTTACATAATTCATAAGCCAGTAAAGTTTTATCTATTAAATATACATAAATTATTTTTAAATAAAAAGAAAACCGCCTTCAAAAACAAAATGGCGAGGAACTAAAAGGCAACAAAATAAATAGTACTTTCATACGATTTAGTAGACAATTGCTGATGTGAAGAATCATCAAGATCGGTGCACCCAGTCGAAAGTTCTGCGGTAACAAACATAAAAAAAATATACGCAGTGAATTCATACAACCTCCTCCTTTTTTTGAAGTCAGTTAAAAATAAGTGAACTGAAATTGTAAGATAAGATAGATAAAGATTTAAAAGTAAGATATTTTTCTTAGATGAAATAAACTAAGTGAACTCACAATTTGCCCTAAAGGAAGTCTCACAATCACATTTACAAATTGAAAGAGGCGTCGATCAAATGTTAAAAACAATTTTTATAGATGAAATAAATTTAGTGAACTTACAATTTGCGTACAAAGGAAGTCTTGCAATTAAATTTACAATTGGAAACACACGTGGATCAAATTTTAAAAGCAATTTTTAGACATGAAATAAACTTAGTGACTTTACAATTTGTTTAAAGAAAGTCTTGTAATTACATTTACAATTTGAAAGATATGTGGTTCAAATGTTAAAAGCTACATTTTAGATATGAAATAAACTAAGTGAACTTACAATTTGCCTCAAAGAAAGTCTTGAAATTACATTTACAATTTGAAAGATACGTGGATGTAATTTTAAACGCTTTTATTCAACTTACAAAGTTTGTTCGGGTGGAACCATACAACTCAATTTTGAAGCAGATTTCTATAACTGATTGAGCTGAAATATTGCTCACATATGTATATCGGATGACAATGCAACATTATGATGACATGGAACTGATAAAATGATTGAGCTGGAAGATGGCTATAGGAATTCGTTTATGAAACAATATAACCGCAATGAGTTTGGGCTCGTTTGATTTGTCTGGACGAGTACTTTATGTTTAATGAGATAAAAGGGATTTTCACTTAAAATTTATGAAACGATAATTTTTCATAGTACTATTGGCATTAGCCAACAGATCAAAAACCAGTTTCGCTTTTTAATACATGTATTTCATTATTCTATTATTATTACTGGTTCGAATAAGTTGAACCACGAGAAGAACCAGCAAGAAACTGGTAGTTACTCTTTTAAAAATAATTCTTACAAAAAGAGGTAAGCGATATGACTTCACAAAAGGTGTGTACCGTTTGCTAGCTGAAACAAGAATGACGTATGCACGCTACGCGGCCGTATTTATACCTTTTATGAAGTTAACAATGGTTCCGGGTAAAAAAATAAGGTGGACAAAACATAACAAACAAAATTCAATATGGTTTAGCTGTTTCTGAATTTTAGCCAGACCAACGACACACACAGTTCTTTCCTAACATATGTAACTTAATACTTGTGTTATAAAAGCCGAGTATAATATTTCTCTTTAAAAGAAATAATTTCTATTTAACCCTATATATCACTATTTTCTAATTAAAATTAAATAATTTCTATGTAACCCTATATATCCCTATTATCTAATTAAAATGAAAAAAATTGTATCTAACCCTATACATATCCCTATTTTCTAATCGAAATGAAATAATTTCTATCTAACCCTATATATCGCACTATAACTGTAACCCTATATATAACAGTCTAAACTGACCTAAGTCAAAAGAGCTGATTTTTGGGAAATCATTGTTATTTACGACTTATTCCGCTGATAATTCCATAAAAACGGTATTATGTCATAGATAGATGATATTAAAAGTTATTTGAAGCCGGTTACAATAGCCCAATTGGTTTACGCTGTCACAGTATAGATTACCATTAAGGATTAAGCTGTTAAATGGATCTTTAAACTGTCTCAAACTTCCAACTATCGGATCACGTGGAGTTCTACAGAAAAGACATTACCTCCAGGTCACGCCTCCACGCCACCCTAATAGCGATTCCCGCCCCCCTTCCAAGGAGTGTGGGGGAGGGAGAAGAGATTAGTCAGGTAAGCTGTATCCATCAGTAATTCTAACGACTCGTTGCCAACTTATCGAACGTCCTAGATTAGTATTTTATATTTTAAGCGACTTTTCATATTATATTTTTCACTTCTACTGCATTTTAGAATTATTCTGCTTATTCGTAAAGCGTATTATACAGTCGAAGACTGTATTAAAGATAAAACTGCTTGGAGTTCAGTCACTCCAGCTTTGTTGTACTTTACATTTAACATGGAAATATATTTAACTAATTTTTGTAGGATGTCATTTTAAAAGAGTGTCTTACCAGTTTCTTGCTGATTCTTCTCGTGGGTCGACTTTTCCGAATTAGTTGCTTTTAGCCTAAAAATGTATTTGAATAACACATTTTCGGTTAGAGTTAATTTTGATGCTAACAAAATCTGAAATAGAAGTTAACTGCAGTAAGTTTCTAGTAAACTTTACTAGTATAGATGTAGATTTCGTGTTGCTAACACAGATTGAATGCCAGTCGAGAATCGAGAGCATGTTGCATAAGTTATCGGCTAAAGACAACACTAGAAATATCATAACTAGTAATGTGATTCACAGTTAAACTGTGGGTAGATGAGAATTTATGTTACAATAAAAGACAGACCGTGTGGTAAGCGAAGGGGACATTCTTTTTTTTATATTATTTATTTATTTATGACACACAAACAGAATATGACAACACTTAAAATAACATAAAAAATACTAAACTTATGGACATGCCATATTCCATAAACAAGTGTGTACGATTACAACTTTATATTAAGCGTGCTTACAGTAATATATTATTTAATTCTATTAAATTAAAAACATTTTTTTAAACAATAAAGTAAAATAAAAACAACTTATTAATTAAACTTGTTAAAGAGGCCCAAGCCCAATCGAAATTGTCTTTAAAAATAAATTAAATTTACTGTTAAATATGTCTAGGTCCTTATTATGAGAGCTTATATCATTATATAAACGACACATTCTTACTATAGGATTGTAAAACGAAGTATTATTTTTGTAAAAGCTTAATCTGAAAGGTTTAGGGTTACGACATCTGTACAAAGTGTTGATATCTATGATCGAAAGCAATACAGGAGAGTCTATTTTATACGGCAGTATTTTATAATTATATTCAAGATCGATAAGCGGACGTGCCGTGTGGGCTGTGCACCTACTGTTATAGCATTTGTGTCCAGAATCAGTGGACCCTACAAGTGCAATAGAGTTGAAATTGTATACGTTAAAGTATTTGAGTCCTTTTATGTATCGATTAATTAAAATAAAATATTTTTTTTATTTGCACGAAACCTGTGTACCTTAGACAAGTGGACAGTTGTTGCTGTAGATAAAGTTTCACATGCTTCATCAAAATTAGCGTTGGCAACACTGAGTTATTCATGATTGGTTGGTGCGTTTTTCCATACCGGCGAACGTTACTATATCCCACTTCTGATGTAAATTAAACTAATTCTCTTGCAACTTTTTACTATCTTAAACATCAGTTTGCCTGCAAGAACTCTTTTAATTACTAAAGTAGGTCACATCTGTTATTTTTACATTTATTTTCTTTTTACATTAAATCTATACTAATATATAAAGCTAGAGAATTTGTTTTTTTTGTTTGTTTACTTGAACTCGCTAATCTCAAGAACTACTGGTCCGATGGGAAAAATTCTTTCATAGTTAGATAGCCCATTTATTGAGGAAGGTTACAGGCTATATTATTCACCTAATTTTACGCGGACTAAGTCGCGGGTAAAAACTAGTTCTCTATAACCTTTTATGAGCCCGACAACTCGTTATTGAGCCTCCTCTAGGTTATTATTTATTTGGCGGGAACTTCGTTAAGTAAACGAAGACGCACCGAACAATAAATCATCAAGTGTTGCCAACAATAGGCCTGCAGAGTCATATTTAAATACATTACATAAATAAAGTATCGTTTAGTGTTAACATTTTTAGAATTTTTTAGGTTATGAACGCATTAACTCTGAGAAGCAATTATTTTCTCGTTAATGTCCTTACTAATCAAATCACGTCGCGCGAAGAGGCCATTATCTGCCTGAAGCAGGCGGTGTCCACCCCTTACCCATTTTGGCGTTAAGAAATTACCTTAAGTGTCGGAGTATTGAGAGTGATAGAGCATAATCGAGATTTCTCTACCATAATCCGATTGGGAAAGTATGTCACTGTTTTAGGGTTCCATAGTCCTACAAGGAAGACTTATAGTTTCGGTCAGTCCATCCGTCTGTCCGCCCGCAAGGTGGCCCCACCCTTTGATTTCAAAACTATTAAATGAGGAGATCGTGGCCTAATGAGTGGTCGGCATTTGAGTCGATCGCCAGGTTAAGATGCTCTTGCTGCGACTGGGTGATAGAGGGGTGACCCATTCTAACACTGGTTTATATTTGATATCCGACCTCCTCCGTGTTTCGGAAAGCACGTAAAACAGTGGGATATTAATCTATATCTATGCAAGTGTATAAAGCTGAAGAGTTTGTTTGTTTACTTAAACACGCTAATCTCAGGAACTACTGGTCCGATTTGAAAAATTCTTTCAGTGTTAAATAGCCCATTTATGGAGGAAGGCTATATATCATCACAATAAATCTATTTTTTACCTTATTTGACGCGGACGAAGTTGCGGGCACAGTTAATAGTTTACATAGAGGAGAGTGTGTGAATACTAATATTTTTTAACAAAATATGCATTACAAATACAATAAATTATCAAAATAAAACCACACGCACACCAGAGCCAAACGATTTAAACACACATGCATACATTTTACCGTAAGGCGGTGTCAAAGCGTAGTCATCACCAACATCACAAAATAACAATGTATTTTGTTAATAATGACATTTAATGTGATTAAATTGTCAAATAAAGTTGAATTAAGAATAAAATAATTCTATACCCGACCAAGAAAGTGTTTTTTTAATGACAGCTCTTAGTTAAAGAAAATTTTGCTAAGAGTTATTTTTAGAAACTAACATAATGAATAACAAGCGAAAATAAGACTTAAAACTAATTGACGTGCAAGCGACATTCGACCTTAGCATGTCAAACCAATTTCTTAGTCGACTATATAAAGCTTTAAATAAGTATATGGTAAGCAAATCTAAAGATTTCTGGCTGAATTTCGATCAGCCGGCGATCTCTAGCTACAAGTAATATTTGTGTTTAATTGTCTTCCTACAAACAAGCACATATACCTAGCGCATTCTTGGAAGCGTACTAGTTTGTAGATAAATGTACATTCAATCCAAGAAATGCAACTATCTTACCATACTAGTATAACTGTCCAAACTAGTTACAAGACCTGCTCCCGTCAGGATTACTAGTTCTGATACAACATTTTTTCTTTTCGATTATATAACATATATGTTATAAAATATATTAGTACCTAATAAGGATGGTATGATCTCCTGACTTAGTGATGCCTTCCCTGTACGAGTTTATGTCGATAACTTATGTAATTGTAGAGTACCTACTGGGATTTGCATTTCTAGGTTTATTTTTATTTATTTAAAAAGGTGTACCAGCAGTTGGTACAATAACACGTACATAAAAAGAACATACATAATAACGACATTAACTGATTGTACAACTATATTCGAACTGACGGACTGAGCGAAACTATAAGTGTTGGTTATTAAGAGGTGAGGTGACACCTGAAGAACTTATGAATATTAGTAAACTGGAAGGGTTTAGCAACAACGGCGAGATGTTCAGTTGTAATAATATGGCTAAATTAGCAGAAAAAGCTGTGAAGTTAGCTGAGTTGGAAAATGTTCACTTTTGTGTAAAAAATGGTGGTTTGTTTAGTGAAGAAACTGTACTAGAGTTATTAAATGGTGCTGTTATACTTGTTGCGTATCCTTTTACAAATGTAAATTGACAATAAAACTTCACAATTTTAAATCATAACTATCTGATGAGAGCTTTAATTAGCATACCTACTTAAATACATATGTATATACTTTATTGACTGGCCTGTTGGCACTGAATCCGTGTTCCACTCCAGGGTTGTGGGTACGATTCCAACCTTGATTCTGGGTGTATTATCTATCATCATCTGGTTCGTTATTGCTTATTGTTGAATTTTGTGATGCATTGTATACAAGTATTTATTTATGTTTTATTATGTGATGGTAAAATAATACAATAGTATATAGCAGTAAGTAATTTTAATGTTCTAATTTTATTTAAGCATATTTATTTATATCATCAACTTACATATAATATAATCCTAGGATTCAAAATTTATAAATATTTTATAGGACATAATAAAATTGAATCTTACTATATTATTGCCACAGAACTGCTAACTGCACCTTGCTGTATATGTAATTAACACAAAACTGACTTCCTGCTGAATGCTGTAGTCACCTCTCTGGCGCTCGCATGTCATGCTAATCACATTGACATCATCTTGTTTACTTAAAATTTAAGAAATTATGTATGCTACCATCATTATTATTCCTTAGATTATTTTGTTGGTGCAGTTGCCCATGTGAGCCAGTAGTCACTTAGTTGGTGAACAGCCTGGACGTGCAAATTGGTCGTTTGATGTCGGTAAAGTCTTGATATACCAAACGCTCAGGCTGATTGTGCCAAAAAGTATTGTTTAATAACCTTAATTCGTAACAGTTACGACGCGGATTTCAACCACGCGCCGTGCCTGAGGCGCGGTCACACGGCGCACTGGGCGCTCGTGTGCGGCGCGCTCGTGCTGGCCGACGGCGGCTCGAGCTGTTTGTCGGATCCGAAAAACGTGAAAAGGGTTTTGCAATAAATCTTCGTAGGTTAATATTTCTATTTTAGAATCTCTATCGGCTTGGAAATTATTATATCGACTTATGTGACCAGCATTTTATGATCAGCATATATGTCCCCCTGTGAGACACTAATGTCTGTAGTGTTTAAACTTGTATTGAGTTTGTTTTGTTAACACAGCGGCTGATGCGACATTAATTATCGTGTCGCAATAAATTTTGCATTTAAAGACATGCACACAACATCGTGTTGATACAGGGACACTCGATGTATACAGTGATTGTACCGTGTATAGTGTTGTAGTCCAAATGCACCGTAACGAATACCGATCGGTGCGGAATAGGAACCGAACGGAAGATGTTCCGGTCGCTGGATTGCGCGCTGAGAAACGGTATCGCGCCTGTCCCGCTCTGAATGCGCTCGTTAAAAAGAGATAAAAAATACACATAGAATTAACAGTAACAACTAAACTAATTAAAAACAAGTAAGAAAACAACGCTGTAATAGCAAACCCTACTAAAACGTAAACCGTATTCTTACAAGTTTTAAATATATTTACAATTTAAATTATTACTTATTTTTAAGGTTCCCAAACACAAAATATTATTTATAATCAAGATACTCCTTTCCTTTATGTGTGGGTGTTTATAATTATTGTATTATCGTGGGTTCTCCAGGCAAGTATAAATTTTCATATCAATCAAAGTTCTACAAGTGGGTTAACATTACATTAAAATATTCCGTTACTCAGATAAAAGCGAAGTCAATAAAATCGCGTTAAAAAAAAGTGATAGATGTAATCGATAATTTTATAATTTTATGCTAACCAACAGTAAAATATGCAGAAATGTACACTTTTTATCTATTTTTAATAATTAATCTTATTCGTGATTAATTAGTATAAGCTGCCAAAGATTTTATATTTAATATTAAAATAAATGCGTATATCCGCCATTACAAGTTTGGCCTAAGGCTATATACATTTGCGCGTTTCTAAGTTATTAAAAAGTCATTCGTTAATGATCAGTTGCGTTAAGCTGCCAAATATTTTATATTAATCTAAACGGTAGATAAGACTGTATTTAAGGTTAAGGCCCCTAGCATATTTTAGTCTAGTCATAGAATTAAAAATAATTTGTCACATTGTTCCATATTTATATTCGAACTATAAAGCAAAAAATAATATTAAAAGTCCGTACCAAGCCAAATAGGCTCCCCGATAAACTGATGCAGATTTACGAACTTTCATAGAGATACTTGTAAAAATTGTCAATTGACGGGAATGGTTTTACAGACTATCTATCTATTTATTTAAAAATTCGTTAGAGCCCCGTTAAAACTCGAAAACGACTTTACCGATTTGCATTCTGTTTGTTTTGTTTCATTCGCTTTATTTCAGAGAAGATTTAGAGACAAAAAAAGAAAGATTCAAAAGAATTATTAAAAATATACAAAAAAGTGCAGATTTTATAGCTACTTTAGAATACGTCAAAACGAAGGTCGCTAGTCCATATCTATATTTAAAATAAATAATTTTATTTTTAGTTTCGACGTTGAGAACCATCCTTGTAACTCTCTAGTCGCTTTATCTATACTAATATATAAAGAGTTTGTTTGTTTGTTTGCTTGAACGCGCTAACTTTAGGAACTACTGGTCCGATTTGAAAAATTCTTTCAGTATTAGATAGCCCATTTATCGAGGAAGACTTTAAGACTCTATATCATAACGCTAAAATTGATTTTTTTACCTAATTCTATGCAGACGACGTGGCGGTCACACCTAGTTTATAATATTTGCCTGGAGGAAGGCTATAGGCTATATATCATCGTTGTAAACTTCAATCAATTTTTTCACCTAATTTTACGCGAACGAAGTCGAAGGCACAGCTAGTATTATATAAAATTGTACAATACATTTAATAATGATTGTTTCCTAATAAATTCTATAATCAGATTATAATCGATAAGCGGAAGTGTTGAACAATGTCACCGTGTGTGGTCACGGTTCAATGACCTTAGTTTATGGGGGGAAATGTTTAATAAGTCCTTCGTATGTATTTATGGCCCGTTGGGCGGATGATGTATGGAGAGTGGCAGGAGGTGGCTCGATGAGATTGTCAAGAAATAGGGGAGAGTGGCAGAAACAAAGGGAAGCCTATGCCCAACAGTGGGCTGAAAATGATGATGTTGATGTATTTATGGTGGCGCGTAAACCCAATCGGGTTTTTTCGCGCTTGAAATATCCATAAGGGTTCCGTATCTGATACGCGATAAATGTATTTGTTAAGTTACTTAAAAGTTGTTGTCCGATTTCGTTCACAACAAAACATTTTAATGGGTTAATAGCAACAATACAAATGATATTGTTAAATTATTATTTAATTTAACATATATTCTCAAGACTTAATTTGAGACTCATAGAATGCGCTATTGGCGATAAAAAAAAAATTAAAAAGTTTACTGGTTCCAAATTAAAGCTTTTTTGTATTTTCCATCACTTATTATTTTAAAATATGTTTTTAAATTAAATATCAAATGGAAGCAACTTTTTAAATTTGTGTAGATTTCTTTGCGTAAAAATGCTGTTCGATGGGTATCTTTTATTTCTTGAAAGTCTTTTGTACTTCTTTACTTAAATAATTCATAGAATCAGGCGTTACTTTGCGGAAATCCAGGACATGCATGAGAAACTAAACTACTTTGCTTTAATCCGTGAATGATTTCGTTCGCTGAATAGTTCGCGCGATGAATTTCATTCGCGGATTAAAGCAAAGTAGTTTAGTTTCTCAGCACTTCTTTTCTTGCTATATGTTATGTGTTACTTTCTTTGGTGGTGTACAATAAAGCGTATAAATAAAAAAGTAGTTTCTTACGGGTAAACGGGTAAAATATGAACAAAGAACGTTACAAAGACATATTGGGCACTTTACTTTCGCCAAAAAAATCTTATTTCACAAAAAAATAAGCCTAGATTGAAAAAAAATCATTGAATACAGACTCAATAGCTCAACGGTAAAAGTGATGGATTCGCAAGGTAACCGGTTCAATCCCTCTTAAAACAATCTTTTAATTTAAGCTTAGTAGGAGTTAGAAAAAGAATATTAGATATAGCTAAAAAGCATTCCTTGTCCAAAATTAAAAGCGGAGTCATGGGATGTCTTTGTATTATAAAGAGACACGTGCATGACCCCCGTATACCATCCGTGACAGTAGTATCCACATCCTTTTTTCCTTTCCTTATACCTTTGTATCCTTTTTCTCCATTCCGCACCCCCTCCTCTACGGAGAAGCCAAGCTATGCTTTTTACATAGGGCTTTATTCCTTTTTGTTAGTATTGGTGTCAGATTTAAAATGAAATACGTATCAGAAGCGAATTTCAAGACAGCTTATACGCGGTAGAGGTATACCAGCAAGGGGTATACCAGCAAAATCCCTATACAACCTACTAAAAGACCTTGGCTTGTCAAGAACTGTCATAAGTTCATCACATCTGAGGACCAAGGCCAGGCCGACGCCTCGCCGTTTTGCCATCACTTCGAGAAGCGACCCCACCCGTGACAGTCCATTCCTTTTTATACCTTAGACTTTATAAATTACTATGTCTTAGTTTTACATTCTTTATTATATACCTTTTATACAGTCCATTAGTCGTTCATTTATGACCAGCACTAAATTTAACTAGTTTTTCCATAAACAATGCTCTATGCAAAAATTGTTCCTGTTCTTCCGATAAAAGGTAAAAGCGAAGTGTCAGTTTTCGACAATTAGACGAGCCCGGCACACGACGCCCTGATTACAGGCAACAGGCTGCTTGTTCGCTCATTATCGAGTAATTAGCATGGCCTCAGTTTTTCCTAATGGCAGGCGAAAAGTGCGACAGTAAACACCCTTTGTGATAATAAACTGTTTATAGTACCTTTACTAATTCAGAGTCGTGATACTCAATGGATTTAGGGATGGACTTTAGTCCATGAAACTTTAGTTTCAACGCGTTTGTTTCGAAATTGACTTACCTTTTTCTGCTTCATTTTCTTCAATTACTGAAGACCGTACCTCTTCTGATACGGCTCCAATGAAGACTTACCAGCCGCTTCCAAGCTACTCGGTTTTCGGTCCTTCTCATTTTCATATAAATGTGGGTTCCAAATAGATATCTTATGTGGAGGAACGCTCTATTGGTCTTCTTCCCTCAATCTTTCTGACACAACTAGGCTGTGTCAAATCATACCCATACACAAGATTTTCTTCATAACCTGATGGTAAGTAACGAAACTTAACTTATATCTAGGCTGAGTACTTTCTAGGAGTAACTTGACTAGAAGAAGGATTTCAAACAGGTGATAATCAATCAAATAATTTCATACAGGTTTCGGTGATATAAGCTGCAACTTTCGACAGATATAAATTGAGCCGCTCGCGTGATTGGTAGGTCAGTTATTATCAGAGTAAATACCTTTTTAAATGGCGCTCTTCAATGCACGAAACTTCTTTCACTATATTGCTAAATGTTCAATAAGTTTGCCTACAACTGTAAACAAAATATTGCATTCGGTGGATGATAAAATATGGCAGATGATAAAATATTCCCGCAGTCGCCGTTATATCGTTTCCGCGAAGTAAAAATCCTTAATCCCGCAGCGTCCGTAAAAAGATTATTTAAAAATACTAATTGATTTTAGTTAATTAGTCAGCCGCTACTTCAGAATACTTCATATTAACTTTGGACTGACTTACTACGCACAGCCGGAGATATTTCAAAGTGTTTGTACATTTTTATCCTTGAAGACTACAAACTTGTACAAAACTTTGCGCAGCTACACAAAGTACACCCGATCACACTACATGATCTTTGAACTGATCATTGAAAAGAAGTTACACCTGCTTCAGGAGATTATAACTTCATCAGTAGCGGACATCCGAGTCCATCACTAGCTTAAGCAGTTCTTGCGGTGACCGGAATATAGGTGGGTGACCCACTCTAACCCTGGTTAGAATTATTAATTAACCTGGTTTCCAAAAATCCGATCGCCTCTTTGTCTGGGAAAGCACGTATAACATTGGGTCCCGGTTAATGTCATTGAATGATATTTATTAGTCAGTGCATGGATTGTGGGGGTTTCTGGGGATGTCACGTTAACTCGCCCAC
The DNA here is from genome assembly GCA_024363005.1 of Charaxes varanes. NCBI lineage: Eukaryota > Metazoa > Arthropoda > Insecta > Lepidoptera > Nymphalidae > Charaxes > Charaxes varanes. The sequence goes on from JANCMC010003429.1 coordinate 933,420, forward strand.
AGCTAGATTCTCTGCAATTTAATCGGACGTAAGGATGATGATAGTATATATAATAATGCTTAAAAAATAAATATTATCTTCGAAACCCTCCGCCAGTCGCGTTCTCCCTTGACCCATTGTTCCTATATCGATATTTTATTTGTCTCCGACGTTGTTTGAAACCTTTCCCACTGAAGCGATCGCCTCCCGCCGTTGTGTATTTCTTGATCGAGAACGGAAAACGTTTTATCATCTCGTACATTCGATTTGAGATATGTTTCTAAAGGCATCTTTACATTAGACGAGCGAATGTTCATTCTATCACATTCTTTTAGTTTAAAACAGACGTGTAGTGCATTCTTTCGCTGTTATGTCTGTGTTCATAAAGATTCTAACTCTAGTTTTTTGCTCGTTGATATTTTTGTGTTCACGCTAAGAACGAACAAGCAATTAAATGAATTTGAATTGAATTTTGAACTTGAATTTGAACTTTCGTTTACACAAAAAGATAGCTCTATGGGGCGATCTCCAATCCTGTTGAAAGCTAATGGAAATTTTCGCAATTGACGTTTTTTCCTTTTGGTCTGCATCCAAATTGGGCCGACGCCCTAAGGTCTTCCCTTGCTGAGAGGAGGTAAATTTGAGTTGTGAGGCGCAAAAATGACAAAATCTCTGTTTGTACAAGCGTTTCGTTGACTGCAAATAAATATAGCGAATTGCACAATAGAAACTGCAAAACAAGCCTAGCTTCAGTGAAAAAGAGACTTCTAAAATATGGAAAAAACAGCACACTCAATAGTGATCTCTTTTCTTTAAGCGATAGATATCGAGTTGCTTTGGACCGTTTTCTCGGTATGGTAACCAGACCATTCGTTCATAGAAAAAAGTTAATTCAATGTTACAACGGAACGGTAGGAAGGTTCTATTGGATATCATTCAAAGAAGCTCTCAGCATTTGTCTGTGGGACGTCTATCGGCTTTAATGGAGGATCCTATTGACTTAATTCTACATTCCACAGCCATTTTACCTGTGACAGGGAGAAAGTCTTATACTTTTTAGGTATGATTTCTTTATTGTTCTTTTATAAATATATAAAACCTTACCGTACATTCTGATTAGAACTTAAGTATGGCCAGCACTTTTTTAAAATTTAAAGAAATAAATTGTTTATAGTTACATCTTAGGCCGGTTTTTTTTTTAATTGACGAAAAATTGTTTTATGTGTATGTTATTAATGATGCCATCTTTAATTATATGTTTCCAGTAGTTTTAGGATTTCGTACCTCTTAAGGAAGAATGGAAACTCCTATAGGATCACTTCTTAGGCCGTCTATGTCTGTCAATACCCTTTTTCTCAGGAAATAGCTCTACGCGTATTTATGTAGAGCTATAAAGTTGAGATGAATACCTAAGACTGAGGTTTGAAGTCTGTTGAAGCTGTAAAAATATCTACCCTCTATTTAATCAAAAGATATGGCCGTATATGTCACATTTCTAAAAGGAATCAAAACCTTAGGGTACTACTTGCATAATCGTGAAATTTGGCAAGAAACTATATCTTGAGATAAAAGTAGTACAGGAAAAATTTCGAAATCAGTAAATTTGTAGTTACATCACAAAAAATATGCAATGAATTTGTAAAATTAAAAGAAATTTTATGAAACTTATAAATATTCAAATAACCTGGTAAAGTATTACAAGATGGTATGGAACCCTTAGCGCACGAGACTTACTCGAACTTGTCCAGTTTATTCCTTTTAATTACACAAATAATTTCGTTGACAAAACTCTCAGTTTTTTTATATGTCACCAAATTGTAGCCAGGATATTGAAAATGTATGTACATACATATTTATTATTTATTGATACCCATATTATTTGGCTGTATACAAGATAATTGGTCCATCTGTCAATCATAAGTGCCGTCACAAGTGATGAAATTTACTTCATACTGTCATATAACTGTCTATATAAATTTTATACTGTCATATAAAAAAGACTAAGTCATGATAAGTAAGAATACATTTTTTTTTAGGTAAGATCCTATTAACAGCATACTTTATAATATACTTCACGGATTTACGTAAAATAGTCATAATTTAGTCCATTTATACACAACACATGAAAAAAATAAACCGTGCAAGTGCTAGTGAGACTCGCGCACTGAAATTTCCGTACGTACCATCATATATGAGAGAGATTATATTTTTCAAAATTTGCAGATTTGCAAGTTGATGCAATTTTTTTGTGATGTAACTATAACTTTACGGTTTTAGGATTTATTCCAATATTTGTAGATACTTCAATACATAGGTTCTTGCCAAATTTCACGATTCTAGGTCAACGGGAAGTATGCTTTAGGTTTTTGTTCCCTTTGGAAATGTATGGAAAAGGTGACAAACTTAGAGTTATGCTGCATAGAGGGCTGATTTTCACAGCTTTATAGGTCAGCAGACTTCATTATTTGATAGTAAATTTAACTTTATAGCTCTATGCGTTCCTGAGAAAAAGGGCCTTGACAGGCAGACAGACAACGAAGGGATCGTATAAGGGATCCTTTTCCCTTTAGGTACGAGGTACATACGTAACCCTAACAATTAATACATAACACACATATTGAGTGCCAAGTTGGTTTAAGTTAGTCACTCGGGTTCGGTTGACTCAATCTAATCTACGGCTTTAGACTCCCGCACCGCAACGATGACTCAGAGCAGGGAAGCCCAACTCCAGTGACGTCATAAGCTGAAAGAAGTAATTTTTCATAGCTGGATATATGTACATATAATATGTAAAATAGTGTAATGTAATAGCGCAATATGGCTGTGCAATAATAATGAAATGGTAGTTAATTTAAATCGGGTTAATTTTATTTTTAAGAATATTTCTTAAGAGGAAACGTTTCCTCTTTAAATAAGAACAAAAGTGTATTAGGATTTGGTGAGTCCGTAAAGGCCAAATTAATTCCACACTTAGCGAAGAGAAAACTTTAGCTTATCTCTTGCAATTTATAGCTATTGCTCTGTTAAATCAACTGCCAACTCCGGCAAACCTACATTTATGAAAAAAGCATACTCACGCCTCAAAGATCGGCAACGAATCTACATGCCCTCAAATCAATTATTGGCGAGTGTCAGCGGTCATATAATATCAAGCGCTGCTTGTTGCCCCATACCATACCAACTGTTAGTATGGTAAGGCGCAACTATTTAGGGTACGGTACTCCTACAAAGAATCGTTATATTTTCGCTCTGTCCGTTCGACCGTCTGTCCACTAGGATTCCTAAACTATGCGACTTTAAATTTTCCATCTTAATAGAACATGCTAATAAATCATTAGCCATTATTATTTTGGGTGAAATCGGACATTAACTTCTGAAGTTGTTTAACAAATACCTTTATAATTACAATGATAACTTTTTAGACATTGATATTTTTAACGTAAATGTCTTGAATTTAAAAAATCTATTACATACTAAAGTATGAAGCTAATAATTTGATTGTTCTCTGTTGAGAATTTAGCTCACTCGTGTTATTGTTTTTTATTTCATGGTTATAATTTTTGACTTAGTTGTTAACGTTCACTAACTTATTTATTTGTGTATTTTTTAACTCAATAGGTGTATAGTATAATTTTATATAGTATAGTTACTACAACTAGTGTAGTATAGTATTATATATATACAGTTAATAGTTTTATAAGACTTATGTATACAGTTAATAAAATAAATAAATAGCGGATCACATACGGAAACCTTGTATACAAGAGAAAGTGTATCTTAAGTTGCTTTTGGCCACGTCTCTTTACTTTAACAAAGCAAAACGACAAACGGTAAACATTTTTTTCTTTGTCAATAAAACTCAAAAGCTCTACGCGGCCGGTGAAACAGGCAAAGAGCCTGTCATAGTCTCGGTGTGATAAATGAACATACAAGACGTATCGGGGATGATTTATGGGACTATGATTATCCGTCTGTCTGTCACATAGCGCCCGCCAACGGTGGCAACGATTGGCAAAAACGTCATTTCGCTAGTAAATTACATTCAGTACTTTCGAGTGCGGTACGCGATGGAAAGTTAATTGAATTTCATATCATATAAGTGCGACTTGTTAGCGCTTTGACAGAACAATTGCCCACTTGATTATGTTCAGGTTTACACTGGTTTATGAGTCACGATATTCGGAGTCTGTTCTTTTTCCCATTTTATTGTGAAATAGTACCCGCACTTAGTCTTAAGTTTACATATATTTAGTAGAGTGCGTACTGCGTTCAGTCTAAAAATGTACGCCCCTCGAATATTCACCTCTACAAGCTAAATAGTAAAGAGTTGCAAACACACAACAAGCTTTTCACAAAAACAAAGTATTTAGCCGTATGCTAGTCTGCCACCTAACTTCTCTGAAAAAATATTATGTCAAAAGCCGAACGTGTTTAATTTGAGAAACATTCCAAGACATCAATACTTGATAGTGTGTTTTCCTATTTAGAAGAGAGATTTAAGGACGTATGTAAAGCCATTTAATAAAACGGTTAAAACGGCACTTAACCGTTTTGCTGTTTAAGGGTGTGTTTGAATGACGTCACGGGATATCTCGTTTATTTTCTCAGTCTGTCGTAAGTTTCACTTGGCTCGTAAAGCACACTCGTTTTGCTTTTATTTATTCGCACATAAAACTTTTACGTTTCTCTTATTGTGCAGAGGTGGTTTAAAGGACGAGAGTTCATACGTACATTGGCCAGACTTCACTTACAGATATTACGTTAATCTAATATATTACGTGTGTGCGATTTTAAGTGAATCTAAGAAAATAATGCAATTCTGATGTTAATTCGAAGCGTCAGTAGGTTAACGCGTCGTCCTAATAGAACCCGAATGCACGATGCGAGCGAACTTAGTACGAACGTGCGATCAAACATACATCATCAATCATTTTTTTATTTACAAGTGTAAATTAAATAGCATGTTAAAAACACGCTTATTCGTAAGGCGTATTATGTAGTAGAAGACTATATTAAAGATAAAACTGCTTGGAATTGAGATGCTCCAGTTTCGTACTTCATAGTCAACATGCAAAAATGTAATTTAAACTCAGCTCTGTAAGAACTTTTTTTAAAAGAGTGACCAACGAGTTACTTGCTGATTCGTGGCTCGAGTCTTCCGAATCAGTGGTAGCTTTTAAAATATTTGACGATTTAAAAGAGCTTGTAAAAGTCTACTTGAATAAAATATAATTTGAATTTGAAAATTTGTAACTTTTTGCATTATTTACGTTTACTTATTGTATAACATTCTTTCAAAATAAATGATATTTAATTCATAGCGATGTGTAAGAAGTGTACTAATTGAAAACGACGCCATCGCGCGAATCTCAATTAGAACACTTCTGACATCAATATGCTTGATCGCACGTTCTTACGAACTAAGAGGCCCTAGCAAAAACATCTCGAACCGTTCGAATTGGAAGATTTGACTGATGAAAATATTCGTGCTTGGCCCACAGGTGGCAAGTCTTTATCGTGTCACGCTTTTAATCAATGCTAGTGCAACCCGTGTTGACACTAAGGAGGGTCCCATGTGCGCCTAGTACATTTTTTTTTAAAAGTCGAATCTTCGTCTCAAAAGCTAAGGCCTAAGTCCGCATGCATCGCGCATTCGCGATCTATTAGGACGACGCCTAAATATCGAATTATTTAATTTAAACATTCTTACCTATTTAAGTACATACAAATCTACCTCTTATATATGTATTACATATCAACGTTTATGCGACATCGACTGACCTCACTCCGAGTCGATGTAATATTCAAGGCGTCCTCATATTAAATTTTGAGCACCAACGATCGGCCAAGCCATTAATCCTTGGGAATTGAAAATTTACGCCCTCGAGTCGCACTGCACTTACATTATCAACGCATGCCTAACTAATTTTAAAGCCTCGATACCTCAACGGTAGAAGGAACTAGAACATCTGGCGACTACTGAATGTTTATTTGATAATACTTCCTGCAAGATTCTAAATTTCGGTGCTATTCGGATACCTAAGATATTTATTTTATTTTATGTTAATGGTTAAGTCCCTCTAAACAGATAACTTCTCAGGTCGGAATCTTGCGACAACGATAATTTTTACCTGTTTCTCCAATTTAATTTTACTTTGCCCACAGGTTAAAATAGTTGTATCAAAATATACTTAATTCATGTTGAATTTAACGCAATAATAACACTTTTCGAGGAATGATCTTATCCTTGACTAAACCGAATTCTTCGAAATCGACAGAAATAAAAAGAAAAGAAGTCTCTTAATATAAAATACGTGCTTGACGGAGTAAAGCTGTAGTAGATACAAAAAATTATGTGACCACTTGGCATTAGTTTTGGGCGGTTTCATTGGCGATTGTTCCGTCTGTATCTGCAAGTCACATTCGGACTTTATTATTAGATAAACAAGTAGAGTTCGACTAAATTTTGGCACACCGTTGCGCTGCGTTATGAAATTTATGTACCACAGTCGCCATAAATCGTAAACTTGTTGTCATGCGTTAAAATTGATAAATTAATTGCCATAACAGCTACATTGTTGGCTTTATCGAAACACGAGTAGTATTGTGCGAACGCTGTGAATATTATATGAAATAGTACTGTAATCCCCTCCTATAACACGGTGCTCTTATAACGCATTTATATCATTATATAATATTATAATATATATAATATTATTTTATGGCCGTACAAGCGCGTTGTATGAAAATAATCCTAGCAAGCAAAATCAAATTCAAAATTCGTTTATTCACTTAGGTTTTTTCAATACACTTGTGATAGTCATTTTTAGAAATTTTAAAATTTTAAAATTATGTATATTTTTAAACCATGTGCAATATTTTCGTGATAAAAAATTTGACATAAAGCTAAATGCAGGTTAATGTATACACCTCCGCATATGAAATAACCTTATCATACACATCATCAACCGCAAGTATTTCTGTTTTTCTTGGTAACTCTTTGAATTTGATGAGAGTTATTTGATGTTTGATAAAATTAGCACGGTTGTGGATATTTGGATATGCCATGATGCCATGGGAGTGAAATTTCCAGTCGTGACACGATGTTAGATGGTGAAATTTAGCAGCCGGTATTAGACCGAACAATTAATCGGAATTTACGGTGTGTCTTTGTGATACGTGCGGTGATATACAGAGTGATGGTAAAGCAATGAGAGCCGAACAAAAATAGCTGGTTCGCCAACGATGCAGGCCGCTTTACCTCAATAAAGGTGGGTTTAGACCAAACTAGTATCGGGCTACAACAAGAGCATTCTTCTCGATCTTTTAGTGTAAACAAAAGCTCGTTCATGGCGTTTACACCAAAACATCAAAGAGCACAAAAACTAGAATAAGAATTAAAATCTTTCTGAATGCAGACAGTACAACGAAAGAATGCTCTGCGCGGGATTAAACTAAAGGAATTTGATAGAGTAAGAGTATTATGAGCATTCGTCGTCGGGAATCGGCTTTCAGAAAAACAACGTACACGCCATCCGTCTGTGCAGTATGTAGGTTTAATAGTGTTAATATTGTCCTACTTGCGAGTCGGCCGTCTTGACCTGCAAACGTCCGACCTTATCTGTCGCTGTGAGGTTATACGCGCTTTATTTAAACACTCCCATTTCTCGCCGCGTTCGCTTTAATACAATTCTATCGAATAATAAAATACTCGTAAAACCTTGGAATTACTTGTATCTATCTATTTACTTTATTCAGTACAATTGAATGCTGTAAATGTTCGACAATAGCCTCATATTAGAGCCAATGCAGCATTTCATTTATTACCGGAATTTTTTTTATTTTTAAACTCCAGCAATACGTTTATTGGTATGTTTCTGTAAAAGACTCCTTATTTAGTCATTATTTTTTAAAAATTACCTATATATTATATTCATAGCAGCCGATATTGATTTCCGCGAAGCAAGCAACGAAATCAACACGTTTTTTATCAGCGTGAAAGTGTGCTACAATTACCGCTGCGGCGCGTTTGTTACCGACGAACGGGTAAACGCTGATTAATAACAAAATAGAGTCGTTACATAGTTATCTCTAGGGGGCACAAACGCAGAAGGAAACTCAGACTGAGTTTACTCCATAAGAAACGATTTTCATACTCATGCCCCGGGGTACAAAAATTTATTATTACTAAAATTAAACATTACGCGTTATGTAGGGATGCAGCTATCGTAGGTCCGTATTGTTCACGTGACTTTTTTTGTACAGGCGACACTAGTAAGTGTAAACAAGGTGCGGCGTCCGAGGACGAAGTACCAATACTCGTTTGTTGGTTCTATTTGTTTCGTTTTAGAAACTAAACCACCATGATACATACTTTGTATACAACTCTGTCATTAGCACACAGTATCGACATTGCCCGCACAATATTGATGTACCGCTACAATTGTGTTTAAAGTTTACAATCTCTCGATTGGCGTCGTCTTACGCGCGCAGAGTTCGGTGAAAGCCTACCTCGAGTGCTATTGTCACCGACCGTGTCTCTGTAAGTAGCGCTCTTCAGTTTGGACGCCGGCGTCGCGGCGCCAATCTCACAATGGGTGTCGCATCTCCCGTACGACGCTGTTATTCGTGCAGCTCGCTTTGTTTAAATAGGCAAGGCAAGTTTAAAGAGGATCGTTTTCAGCGTTGCTGACATTTGTGTACGTGTTTTTCAATTACACGCAGTCATGTTTACCTCAGATTTACTTTCAGTGGATATCATTAGTGTAGTATATATTATATATACCGATAATAGAAAAACTTTGATGATAACATTAGGTTCTAAAGGACTTTCATTTAGTCGATGGAAATTCACGTTTCTTTGTAGAGATATCTATCATAAGTAGGTATGGTTTAAATCAGCGGTCCTTCGGAGAACTCGCACGAACTCTCATACGAACTGCTAAGGTGTGGAATGCTCTTCCTGCGTCAGTGTTTCCTGACAAATATAACCTCAATACCTACAAAGAAAGAGCGAATAGGCATATTCTGGGTAAACGCGTTTCATCCTAGACTGCATCATTTGCATCATTCCTTTTCGTCAGGTGTGATTACATTTAAGCGCTAACATTTCGTACGAAAAAAAAATATGACAAACAATTTCATATACATCAGAAATATACGCAAAATATTGTTACCAATTATTTCACACTTATACGATAGTATTGTATTTATGAAGGCACATTGAGTTTTCTAAAAGGAGTCAATTTTTTTATGTAATTTGATCGCCATTCGTCAACTTGGGACAAAAATTCAGATTCTACAAGCGCATGACAGGGAAGGAATCTGCCGCAAGATCGTGATGAGACCAACCGATCGTGACTCGATGCTCAGTTAGGTCGCCGAGCAACGGGACCTTTTGGAGACTCATGAGGCTGGGAAGGTATTTTTTATACTGAACAAAGTAACTTAAAATGTGAATGTTCATTAGACCACGATTAAAATTAGTAACATAGTCTTACGTTAGCGTTCTGGTAGCGCCAAAGAAGCATACAATTTTTCAAATCTCATTGAGTTCAACGGTATAATGGATAGACTGGAATCTGCAAGGTACCCGGTTCAAACCCCGATGTTGCTGAGATATTGTCGTACGCGCTCCTAACACAAGCTTTAAATTGAAGCTTAGTAGGATGAGAAACGGGAATATTTAACAAACTTAAAAGTATTGCTAATCTTATTTTTAAAATCAAAAAAAAGATCGGCAACATATCCGCAAGTATTCTACCAAACGGCTGCGGTATGTCTTGGGTGTCGTTAGTATGTTAATAAACTACTTGTTTGTCCCTTGTAACAAATGAAAAAAAGCCTTGTATTTAATACACCAACAATAAGAGTTCAAACCCTTCTTACACATACAGAGTACTTGAAATTAAATGCTCGTAAGAGAACAATAAACAATGATGCATTATCATACGTGGCCATTCAAGGCTATTAGTGCATAAACCCAGTGAATAGTGTGATTGAGTCAACAATGCACTGTATCTAGCCGCAGTGAATGAGTGTAAAAGTGGGCCGTTGCGAAAGTCTGCTGCGGTTGCCAAACTCATATATGTGTGCAGATGACGATATAGAATATACTTGGTATTAACTTGTACCAAATACTATTTAGAAGTAGAATATAGACTCTTGAAGTTCTTCTTAATACTATAGCCAATTACTATAACTCTAATAAGTGATATTCCGTCGGGGGTGGCTGACATTTCCAATAAACACCATAAGTTATGAGGTTGTAAATTTGTGAAATATCGGCATCTCCCGACGGAATATCATTCCTTAGACTGCAAATAACGACCTCGAGATGAAAAATAAATATATGCACTTTTGGGAAAAGTAACCAAACTGCTTAATTACCCATAATAAAATATCAATAGTTCAAAATTTCTGAAACCTCAAGGAACCCTATGGAAAATTCTAGCGTTGCGAACCAAGTATAGTGCGGATTACATATAAGCGTAGACGGAGCGTGTAATGGCGGCGAAGGATGTTCGGAAAATGTATTACACGCTTGAAGATGTAATCCACACATTTCGCTCCGTGCGCCTCGGTGGAAGGCGGAAAAATCAAAATAAATAACATTGGAACTACTGCGAAATATTACCCATTTATGTTAATTCAAAGATTTATAGAAAGTTGCCGGTCATACATAAAATACTAAACTACTTTGCTTAAATCCGCGAATGAATATGAGGGAAAATCGGTGCAATTCTGTAACCCGATAGCTAAACATCGAATCCGCCACCAAAGCACAGCACTACACTGACTTTTTGATGTGCCTCAACGCACGTTTCGCTTCGACACCGAAGCATCATCAAGAGATAGACTCTACAAAGATTATTCTAATGTCAAACTTTACAAATTCCAAACCTGATTCTATCAATTATTTTTTGGTCATAGACAACAACCATTTTCTTTTATTCGCATTGTCTGGCCATAGGTTAGGTAAGTCTGTCAACTGTTTTGTGATCAGTCATTGTGAAGTAAGTCGACGAGTTCACTTTACTTAAGATGTGAATGTTCGTGCTAGTCCCATAGGAAGTAAGTCTTAATCGTATCACGCTTTAATCAATGCTAATGCAAACCCCGTTGAAGTTGAAGAAGCGTCCGCTTTGGGCCTAGCACCCTTTCATCCAAAGTAAACTCGACTGGTCGACTCACTTTGGTCCGAAAAGTTCATTCTAGGCCCTCTGATGTTCTGAAAAAGATACAAACTATCTACCCGTGTGAAGCCAGGGCGGCTGGTTAGCACCTAATATGTTTGGAGTCGCAGTTCCGTTTCTTGTTAGACATGTACGAGTCTTTGGCCATGAACAGGCGAAACGTAATTGATATTTTTAAGCACACGTATATAACTACAAGTAATAAAACAGCGCAGCCAACTCTCAAATATTTATAATGTACATAGATGGAGCAAACAAGGATTATGGTACTAAGAATTTTATTTTTGTAAAGGTATATCAAATATACTGCATTATAACATTGATATGTTTCGTGTTTTTTTCTTAAGATTAATGTCCGTTTTATTATGCCATAACTAGAAAATTATTATTATTATTATAGGAACGGTAGGGTATTACGACGTTTCTTCTTAGCATTGTAGAGCTGCCTAACAGGAGTGAACTGCACGCAGTATAAAACAAATAAACAGTACTTCTTCCAGCAGGCGACTTAGTTTGCTAGAGGATCCTTGAGGAAAGAAAGGACAGAGTTAGCATCGTGTAAGTGAATGAAACACCGTGAGATATTAGCAACTGTTAGCTTATACTTGTTTGGCGCCTTACAAAGACTTAAGAAAGAACAACCCAAACAAGAATAAAAACAGCGCTTTCGCGAGCAAAACCGTAAGCATAAGCCAGCGTGATATAAATCTGGAGTCGGAAGAGTGTAAGGCCCCTATTTAAGGGAGAGGGAATGATCCAGCAATACGGTATGGCGTGTCAAAACGAAATTGTGTTCATCTGTACGTACAGCCTAAAGCTGATCGAATCGTGACGATATTGACAGCGAATATAAAAACTGATCGAGCTCCAATATCGCAGAATTTGGCGATGTTGGTTTTTTTATATCATCCATTAGCGGCCGAACTTAGGCCACGCCTGATGAAATGTTGTCATAAGTGGGTTTTGAGTGAGACCCTGGATGGTTTAGATTCACAAATACCCTCTGGGTTTCAAAAAATGTGACAACCTGTGACAAGGATGGGGGGTTAAAAAATGTAAAATTCGTGTGACGTAATTTATGTATGCTCCCTAAATTGGACATAATATTTGTTAGAAATACTTACTCAGCCTCTTCTTCCAATGTTTGTCTTTTAAGAAAAGGTAGATTGGTCGGCAGACGTTCAAGAGAGAAAGCATCCTCTGAGCCTTCATTTGGATTGAAACTTTGTAGGAGAACAACTTCTTCTAGAAATTTAATTGAATGTGTCCGAATACCCTCATTATCGTTATCAATCATATTAAGAATCAAAAGCTGTAAAAATGTTTATTTATTTTATCAAATCGACAACAGAATTATTCACATACATTACACACACTGAATACGTAAGTTTCTAATAGGCATGATGAAAATTTTTGAAAAATAGGTCTATGATATTTTTAAGTATCTACTATGGCCAAAAAATTTAATATTTCTGCGGAAATTAACGTTTTTACTGCAAAAATATAAAACATTATTTAAGGATTTAAATCCCCTCCAAAACACTTGCGGTGCGCTCCACCAAAAGTCACCTCGACGTTTTCGCCACGACCGTAACGATCGCAGTTGTCAAATGTCGTATATTTGAATGAGCGCTTTAAAATGTTACGATCGCTTATTGGAACGCCCTTGAGGTAACGTCATATGCCTATATGACTATGCTCTGCTAGGTGTTTTAGCTATCATGGTGGATTATTGTATTTTGTAGTTTCCTTTTTTTGTTAATCCCTATTAATCTAGCTCACAATATAAAAATAAATATGTTTGTTAAGCTATATGTATCTTATTTTATGAGATAAATACATATATTAAATGATGTCTGGTCACCGTGGCCATGTCTATTACTGGAAACAATGACAAACACACAAAACACATTAAAGATACAGGATTGGCATTGGGCGGTAGTCTACACTGTGCCGTCTACGCAACACATGATTGTAACTTATGGAGACTGTTTGTTTATGGTCACGATTCTCAGTAATGAGGGAACTAGGAAGAAGTAAAAATTAAAGGGTCTTGGCATGGCAGGTAGGTAGCGTGGTCACGACGGGAGGGGTTGAAAAATCTTAAAAATTATGTAACTATAGGTATCCTCCCTTAGGTGGGAGGTGTTGATATCTACATTACCTTAAGTTTAGTTAAATGTTCCCACACGTACTGGACATCGGACACTTCACTTGTCCTTTTACAAATCCACTGAAGAACATTTCTATAAACAATACTAGCTGCCTGAATGGCACGCTTCTGTACTGCTATAACTGTGTCAATTACTAGTAACTGCAGTTGTGGAATGACCTTTGGCATGCAGTTAGGTTGTATTTTACTAAAAAAATTGACATTATTATTTATTATTGTATAAGCTTCTAGGAGGAGGTTGTGGCTTAATCAGTGGTCGGTATTTGAGTCGATCGTTAGGTTAAGTTGCTCTTGCTGCCACCGGGTAATAGAAGGGTGACCTATACTAGCACTAGTTTATATTTGACATCCGACATTCTCCGTATTTCAGAAGGAACGTAAAACAGTGGCTTCTGATTAATGTCACTTTGTGATATTAGTCATGAGGCTGTAGACATTGTGGGGGTTCCGAAGATGACTTCAGATGGCAATTGGTTATCTTAATTCGCCCACAGCCACATCCCCTACAATCTAAGCGGATCCAGGTATTTAACCGGGATAACACTAGAAAGAAAATAAGTCTAATAACAGATTTTAGAAATTTAGTGTACAGAAATGAAATGGTTTGAAAGTACAGAACTGGTAATGGATTCCACAGAGGAATTGTGCGAGGTAAGAAGTTTTTTGAGATTCAAATGGTTGTGGATTTCAGGACATCAAGGTGGTGAATTTGAACTTTCAAGTTCTGACAATCTATATATTTAATTATGAGTAACAATATAACTAAGCTCTAAATATTCTAAGTGTGTATTGGCATAATTTGAATGAGGTATCACAAATAATTTTTAACAGTATTACTTAAGCTATAATTGACACTCTTTGTGTATACAGCTATGATTACAAGGATAAAACATAGCTGACAATTTAGTATCTAGTATATTTTAATGCTTAAAGACATTTTATTACTTCCCATAAAGGTCTTTACATTTTATTACAAAATGAGTTAGGAGTTGACCATCTACACATACCTCAATTCCTCTATAAAAGCGACCACTTGTTTTTTAACATCAGTGGATTTATCACTAACAAAACTGAGGATATTTTCCATATATAGAGGTATCAATTGAGGAGCCTGATGAATAAGAACCTCTTTAATTTTTCGTAATAGGTTCGATTTTTTGTTGCCTTCCGCCATCCCAGCATCGTTTATCCATTGTATTAACTGAAAATGAAGGGAAATAAAACGAATTTGCTATAATATTCTTTATATTTTATAGAAAAATAAGACAAAAACTGCGTCACAACAAACCTGATTTTGAGCGGTTACGTTACTACTAGACCCATATTTGCTAGACATTCTGATAGCGTTTTAACACTTCCCTTAAATTATAAAGACATTACAATTGTTGGATTCATGTGAATAAATAAATAGACTATTTAATGAAAGCATAAGTTAATAATTATAGCATTAAGTAAACTCAGTGAGGTTATCACATAACATAAATGAAAGTTTACGTCAAACGTCAGTCGTCTGTCTGGGTCTGACCGAAGAAGAATGAAGATATATATACAAGGATGAAGATAACATAACTTTTTTGATCGCTAAACCATAAAATTAATATACACACGTTTATAAAGTTTAAAATAATTTTTTTGAAACTATTTTTAGCAGATAAATAAAATTTTATTAGTATTATGTTCGTTTGCAATCCTCAGATTAAACTGACTACTTTAATTTCATAGCATGCCAGAGCCAGACACAGCTTCACTTAAATGATCATTTCAATGACCGTGTAGTGTGGCCGGGGATTTCGTGTAGCTGCGCAATGTTTTTTAGTACTTTGTAGTCTTCAAGAACAAAATTGTACAAACACTTTGAGCTATGTCTGGCTACGGCATAACAAACTCAAAGGCACCTTCAGCTTTAATCTATGATTCATGACATTAATTGACATTTGACAGTTAGCGGGTACTTTAAATGATGCTAGTATTAAATATTTCGATTTTGAAGTAATAAGCCAAAAAGTTCGGTTAATCTTACAATAATTTAAGGAAACGTTCAAACTAATTTCGTAATGCTTTTAATATTTTTCATCAGTCATTGTAATAAAATAATTCTTTTTTTTGTAATGTTATTCTGTACCTACCTATAAACTGCCAGCTGCGGTATTTCTGAACGGAAAGACTTTAGAACTTTCAAGAAAAGAGCATACTCATTCCTCAAAGACTAGCAACGTATCTGCGTATCTCCTGGTAGTGCAGTTGTCCGTGGCCGTCGGTAGTTGCTCAGGTGAACCACCTGTTCTCCTGAGCAACTACCTACTTTGTCCCTTGTTATATAAAAAATGAAAACCTAATATTTTTGAAATTTCTTTGATGTTTGTCTATGTCATTTATGCTTCTCCATGACAGTTTGGCCTTAAAATGAATAAGTTAACAAAAATTAAACAAAATACCAGTTGTACTACAAAATATATTAAATTTTTTATTGATTTTTAAGTGTATAGATAAAATTCTTATTATTACAATAATAGAGGTGCTCGATACGGAATATACAAATTTTGCATTTCAAAATCCCTAGGTTTGTTTGTTTCTTCGATTTCCAAATAGGCGCTGCGGACGACCAGCAAGCAGTAAAAGATTATCACTGAAATGAAAATGAAAGAAAAAATTAATTTGATCCTTTAAAATTTTCAATTACTAAAACACGTATTTTACTTTTAACGTGATAACGTCTTATAAATCGATGAACGCCGGCAGAACGCACGAATAAACATGACTCTTTATCACGTTCCGTCTAAACCGAACGTATAAGCAAGAGCGTGGAACAAGCGACAGAGAAGCAATATGATCTTCAGTCACGGTTTTCTTTATATAAGATTTTCTATGGCATTAGTTTTACACTGACATCTCGTGATTAATTTGGCAAATGATAACGATATAAAAAGAAAAAAAAAATAAGAAAAATTTATGCCATAAAATCAGGTCGAGCAGGGCTAGCAATACATTTTCTGAGTTAGCCCTCATTCGCACGAGAGTTAAAAAAGCATTGCCTTAAATCTCGGCGTTGGCGCTTTTTAGCATCGTAGATACGAAAATATACCCTTAAAGTATTTTAATAGCGTTGATAATAGAACATTGCTCGATAAAAAAGCGTCGCGTTATAAAAGCGCTGCCTTATGAACAGAAACTTGGGATTGCATAAATGTTCTATTTGAACGCTTTTTTAACGCGTTAAAAAAGTTCTGGTGTCATTGAGAGCTTAGTTTTGTATGTAATTCCAATACAATATTGGATAAATTAGCATCAAATTAACTAGAGCTTTCTTTCTTTAATCTCTTATATTTATAGAAGGCAAGAATTAACAAGGAAACTCTATTCAGACCAGGTTAAGTCTATCACTTTTGTCATCGTATACTACAAACTAAAAGCAACCAAATATTGACATGATCCTTAGCATTATGGCCATGGACCTTATTTGTCTAGATGAGGAAACGAAAAGAGTGAAGGAGAGATTTAGTTAATAAAGTACTTACGACACCATTTGAGCAAGGTTACAGTTGCTATAAAATGTAGGAACACAGTTGATACAACAACAGTAGCCAGCGCCAGCATCAGTAGAAAAAGCCCACTATTGAAATAAACCTTCATGTAGGCCGTTTTATTCTGGAACAAAAAAGATTATGATGCCGGAGCCAAACATAGCTTCATTTGAATGATCATCTCCATGTTCGTGTAGTGTGGCCGGGGACTTTGCGTAGCTGCGCAAAGTTTTGTAGTACTTTGTAGTATTCAAGGACAAAAATGTACTAACACTGAACTATGTCTGGCTGCAGCATAATACATGTATACCTATCTCATGATTGTCAACTGACAAACTTCATTATAGGTTCTCTAACCACTAATTAAGGGACTGAAGCTGTAAGTTTATTCAGGATTGAAGTGACGGTTATGTTGTCACGTCTAGTGATGGTATAGTTGTCATTTCATAAGGTTTGTGAGAGTTCTAAGTGGTCCAAACCCGTCCAGAGGACCCTGGTACTTAACCGGGATAACGCTAGGAAGAAGAAGAGATATATGGATATAGATTTTACGATACACAAGTCATCCTTTTTTCACAGTCGGTTAAAGGTCACTACTGGCGACGAGGCAGTTTTTTGTGCGAGTCAAACAGAAAAAAGCAACGCGAGCCCGTCTACACGACCGACCAATAATAAGGCTATTGTTTTAATACAAATGCAATATTGCGTGTATAAATCGAATGAGCCCTCGCACAGCGACTGGCGTGGAGTCGTATTCGTTTATTTTCTATATCTACATTTATTATATAAAGCTGGGGAATTTGTTTGTTTTCTTGAACGCGTTAATCTCAAGAGTTATTGGTCGGATTTGAAAAATTATTCAGTGTTGGATAGCCCATTTATCCAGGAAGGCTATAATATACCATCACGCTATAGTTGAATCATTTTTTAACCTAATTTTACCCGGACGAAGACGCAAGCTAGTCTTTCAAGCAACGGTTTTAGTTTCACTACAGATTTGACCAGTCCATGGCCTCTTCATTATGTGAAATCTCTGTGACGATCATTTTAAAATAATTGATAGAATCAGGTGTTGACTTGTGCAGATCTATGGCAAGTAGGGAAACGAACTTTCTGTAAATTACTTAAATATTGGTAAAGTAATTTAGTTTTCCTTTTCGATAAATTTAGTTCCGTCAGAGGGCCTTGCCACGACTTCTTTGTATTACAAGGGGCAAATATGCAGGCGGTTCACATAAGTGACTATCGACGCCCATGGACATCCGCGCTACCAGAAGACTAGCAGATGCGTTGCCTCCCTTTCATGACGAAATTAGGCCACCGGAGTCTCACAAACCGTACCAAACGCGACAACAATACCATCACTTGACGTGACAGTATTTCCGCCACTTCACGCCCACCTTATGTGCGAAACATGTAAAGGAGAGTTTATAAGAAAAATGAAATTTATAAATATGGTATGACAGTCTCCATGCGTTTTCCTGTCCACGTGTCGGACAATAAGAGGAACGCCGCGGCGTGGCGCCAGTAGCCGCCGTTTGTATTTATTTATACCTTGTCTGCCTTTATATATTTATATATTCATCTCGCGAACGTCACTTTCCGTGCAGTCGGTTAGAGCCTTTGATTTCATCGTGCGAGACACGGAGTTGAAATTTGAAGTAAATATTGAGGTCTACGGTCTCTTAAGGCTGTGAAAAAATCTATCCTCTAAGTATTCGCAAAAATATAAGGAAAATATATGGTTCTTAATGACACACTTCCCATACATTAGCTAAGACACTTTAATGAACAACGTATTTATTTTATTATTTATCTTTATAAAGATAAATAATACCGTATTAAGCCTTATCCACTTAAATACGTTAACTACGTTGTTCATTTTATGTAGATCAATATTATCCTTTACAGCATATTATTAAAATTAATATCTTTGAAGTTATAAAACACTTAAAATGTGCAAGCACAGCAGCCGGCGGGCGGTGACCACACCGCCATCTATGGCTCGCTTTGGTAAGCTACCCATAGATGGCGCTATTTTATATATGATTGGAGAGATACTTATGTATATGATTTAAGAGATACATTTCAACTATCGATAACAAAAAATTACCCGTCTGAGTCTGTGGCTGACTCTTCTCAGTGCAGGGCGCGAGAAACCCTTGTAAACTATAAAAAGAGTGTATACAAATAAACGATTTTGACTTTGACTTTTTGTCCTTATTAGTACTAACAAAAAAGTAAACAGAATGACAGTTTTTGGCGATCCAACTCACAATTTTTTTCCAAAACTACGATCCTTTCACACGTTCGGCCAATTTCCTGTACGCTTTCCAATGAGTGTGTTTTGCATTTCCGCATTACACGCGAATGGCGGTTCGCGCATTTCAATGACGTCGTTTTTATTAAGTGCAGATTGTATGAGAATTTTTATCACTTTTCGGCTCTATCGGAAAAACCGGAAAGATATTACTGGAATTATATGGAACGTTCGGGTTTTATTGAAATATTGATCGCATGAGTGAGTATAATTTTATATGGGTTTTATGTGAAACATCTCACGTTTGATTGCTTGACATGCGTCGATACAATCAAATGATTGTAGGACCCACGTATAAAACGATAAGTCAAAAACGTTTGTTTACAGGAACGATATAAAGATTCTAGTCAATATAAAAAAGACCACTATGCGAAAATGTACACAAAAAATCTACCTAGGCGTTATCCCGGTCAAGTATTAGGGTCCAGTTAGATTGCAGAGGATGTGGCTGTGGAGCGAGTTAAGATGACCGATTGCCATCTGACGTCATTTTTGAAGCCCAAAATGAGGTAACATTAATTGCAAATCTGAGGTGGTCATTAAGTCGTCCTGCGTGCAGGTATTGGGGCACGCAGGGCACCTACAATAGCCCACATTTTGAATAACAGTATTATCTATATATATTAGTGAAAGGTCACCAAATACGAAATCTCGAAAAGCCCAGGACGTATTAATGATGAAATTTTTCGATAGGGTCAGATTATGGATGTCTAAGGCCTCTCGCATTTTCACGCGGACTATGTCGCGGGAAATGGCTAGTTAAAAATAAATATAGAATTAATTTACCAGCACTTCAAGTACTTACCATAATATTGCAAGTATACAAAACTTACGAGTTTGTGAATACTAAAATTGAATAAATTGCATCTACATATTAAAACGTGAAGCGAAAACTTTACGACAATTGCGCGCACGGAGGATTATGACATTTGGGAAAAATATAGTTTACATAGAAGGGAGTGCAAGTGCTAAAATTTTATAAAATATGCTTTATTAATACATTTAATTTAAATAAAACCTCATTCACGCCAAAGTCAGACGATTTACACGCACATGCATACATTTTAATATACAAGGTTGTGTCAAAGCCAGTCAGTAGTCATTAAATGTCAAATATAACAATGTCGTTGTACAAAAAATTAAAATTTTGTGTATCGCTTTAAATAAGCTTATTGTACGCAAATCTAAAGATTTATGGCCCCATTTTGAACAGCCGGTGATCTCTAGTCCTTATATATTTAACTTATATAAATTTAGTAATATCAATTCTTAAATAATTATATTTTAATACAAAACTTATCTCTTAATTACGGAAAATTGTAATAGTGAATTTGGAATGACGTGAGACCTATACGATTATTGTGGGCCCGTTATGAGTTTATGAGCACTTTTAGCGTTAAAAATCAAGATTTTACAGATCGTCCATTCCCATCTGTAAGCCATCCGCATCTAACCGCACTAACACGCATCCACAAAATGGCTCAATAAGAGCCATCGTGTATAGGAGCTTAACACATACCGGCATATCAGGCGCGGACCCAGCCCCCAAAAAACGTTGTGGGCACAACCACTCGATTTCTGTCCGTTTTTCGCTCAAATGCGAATCGGCGTATGAACTTAAGATCGATATAGTGCATTCCTACAAAGGATAAACGTTCTGCCGTGCCTGCCGGGTCTGCTAGTAATATATATAAATCTATATAATAACTACCTGCGCCCCACGACTCCATCCACGTGGGCAACCCTTATCACTTAGTATAAAAAATAGCTAGTAGCCGATTCTCAGACCTACTGAATAAGCATATAAAATTTCATAAAAATCCGTCAAGCCGTTTTGGAGGAGTACGGTAACTAACATTGTGACACGAGAATTTTATATATATGACTAGCTGCGCCCCGCAACTCCGTCAGCGTGGGCCACCCTTAGCATTTAGGGGAATGAAAAATAGATGTTGACCGATTCTCAACCCTAGCCATGTGCACGCAAAATTTCATGAAAATCGGTCGAGCCGTTTCGGAGGAGTTTGGCATCGCACCCTGTGACGCGAGAATTTTATATTTTAGAGATTTATATAAATTAGGCGTCACTTTGTTTGTCCACAATGGTTTCCTAGATTATTTGACCGATTTTAATCAAATTTGCACACCAACTGCAGTTTGATGTAACTTGAACGATAGGATAGCTTACATCTCTACAATTTATAGTCGCAAATAAAAATGAGTTGTTGAAATGTATGCACATGCATAACTTCCGAACGAATACACGAAATAAGATAATGTCTTTTTTGTTGTGTTCGTTATTGTTAGGACAAGGTTTGTATAATAAAAAAGGAATGGCAAAGCGAAAGCGAAAAGGAAATGGAACGTAACGGGAACGGGGAATAATCTCATAGGATACTAGAATGTACTTAATAGTAAGTATCCGTACGGTCGGGCATGCCAGCGTCTGCCGGATCCGCTACTAGTATATAAAAAAGTATCCCAATTTTCCTTGGACACGACATCACGCGTCAACGTATTTCGCTAATTCTTTTTTGTTGTGTTTTTCAAAGTCAAGAGGAGGTTCTTGTGAAAAAAAAATAAGGAAATTGCGCGGAAAATTATAAAGTTTAAGAATACTTAACCACTATATCAAATTATTTCCTAAGTAACCTCAGCGCTTTTGACAATTTAAATTTATTAATGGCGTTTAACGTAACATTGACAGAATACGTGGTGAAATATCGACACAGAGAGAATTTTAATTAGAGGTAGCGCCATGCTTGTAGCCGAATTGGGCCGGCGCGTCCGGGTACCAGTACCTCTTTCTCACAGACCAGATTGGACCAAGACCGAGAGATGGTACCAACTGGCCTTTACCCAGCTGTAGGTTAAAAGGGTTGTGGATGATGACGATAAATTATTAATTACCGACGCTCATAAACTTACTACTAAAGATACGTCGCTGGCTATTTGGAAATTAGTGCAATTTTTTTCTTGAATTACCATAAGTCGCAACGATATTATAAAATCTTTTATCAGAATAGATTCGTATTGCAGAGACGGTACAGCGTAAATATGCCAAATTTCCTATTAAGTTCCGAAACACCAATCCAACCATTTCAAGTATCGCTGTTTAATTTTGTAATAAAATTTAATTGAATTGTGCAAGGATACAGAAATATTGGCAGTAGCACAAGTTCGTTGCCAGCGCTCGAATCGATACAATAAATTGCACGCCGGATAAAAAGGATACAATACTGTACGGTTATTGCATCAAAATTGTTTCTAAATGTTCTAATTCTATAGAATAAGGCACACAGATGCCTAGCATGTATACCTATATATAAAATTCTCGTGTCACAATGTTAGTCACTATGATACTAACATTGTTACTCCTCCGAGACGGCTTGAGCGACTTTTATGAAATTTTAAACGCACATTCAATAGGTCTGAGAATCGCCTACTATCTATTTTTCATACTCCTAAGTGATAAGGGGGTGCTACGCGAACGAAATCGCGAGCTACAGCTAGTATCTATATAGAAAGTGATCAGTAGGTATCAGTTGTGTTCTTTTTTCGAAGGTTTATTAGTGTATCTTAGTAAATGTCTGAAAAGGCAACCGGTCGTATAAAGAAGTGCTCAGCAGGATTTTTTAACATCGATGGACAAAGACTTTCATCAATATCGGTCCAGTCATTTGGACGTGTAAGGTACACGCGCCGATTTTTTATATAAATGACTTACTAATATACAAAGAAGTATGTCTCAGGTATGCAATTTCATATTTCGACGTCCCAACAGCTCAAGAAGAATGATGGACGATGGATGATCCTAATAAAGCTTTTTAAAAAGCTTAACTGCCTATGTTAACGAAATTATTAGACATACCTCATTGTATTACTAATATTAGTAAAGCAATGAGTACTAGTAGTACCAGGATAGAGAAATCTAACGATTACTGTATACTAGTACTCTATACTAGTCGCTGAAGCAAAGTATCAGACGTCTCGTTCGTGTTGTTCATATTTCTTAGGATTTATTAAGGTCATTCAATGATAAACCTGTATATCTTTTATACACATAATTCATTCATTCATTCGTGAATGTCATATCATGAAGTCATCCTCAATGCTCTTTTCTTAGCTGGAATCTCAGGTGGAACATTGTTTTAGCTCTAAGTTTCTGGAGTTTCTGGAGTTCAGTTTTAACTTTTTCAGTTGTCAACGTTGTCCTAATTTTAAGTTACATTTGTTCCTGTAAACAGTTTTTCTAATGAATTTTTCAATTTTCAATTTTCAATGGTTGGACCGATTCTTTGTCAACTTTCAATCTTTATAAAATACTCAAAATTATTATAATCTACTTAATGAAAGTCAGATCATTTTTGTAATTATAATGTTACTTAACTTCATCGTTATAATATGAATAGAAGAGATTGCGGGAATTTGTGTTCCTCTAAGAAAAGAGTTAGAAACGTCTTCTCGTAACCAAAGAGTAATTGTTCGTATCAAAATATTTTTTCTTATTTGTTGTTGTACATACATATTTTGGCTGAATTATTTTAAATTGCTTTAATCAGTAAAGAGTGGGCACTGAGAGATTAAGCACATGTTCTCTCCTACTTCAATTACAGATGTTATAAGAACCTGTAACTATTTAACTAATGAATGAAACTGTTACAACAAATGTCACAGTGTCATTCTTACCGTAATCATATTATTATTTTTGATTTCAGTTAATTGTTCTGGGTCTAGTGGCCCTAGTGGTTGCTGCCCCGCCTCCTCTACCCCCTAAGGTTAACTACCCCACCAATGATGTTCAAATCCTCCGGTATGATAACGATATCTCATCGCCAGGCAGTTACAAATATGAGTGAGTACTCTTACTTTTATTTGGTGCATTTGCAGGTAGTTTCAAAATAGCCACATTAAACTCATAGGTGTCATCATAATATAATGAGTAGGGTACCACATGCTAACTTCGACATCCTCATGAAGGCGGTGATATGAGAATCATTGATTAACGGACTACATTTGTCCTGCCAGTTGCTCCCGAACAGTTTATTAATGCGACCTAGCTTTTAAAGTTTGTTTTTTGTTATTCATTCGGAAACCTTTACTATATATTTCCGTGAAAGTCCCATTAATGTTGTTCTTGCCATCACACCAAACATCTTCAGCTACGCAGGAGTTGCCATCGTCACAGGATACCATACCCTCTGGACATTCTATATCGCTTATAGTTTCATTAAAAGCTGCTTCCTTGGAAGTCAAAACGTGTCTGAAACGTTATGTATTTTTTATTAACTCTTAAAAATGATTACTTGTAAACGGCAAAAGGATTTGAATCAACTTTGGCACATATTAAGACCATCAGTAAATACATTTAAATTGAAAAAATTAAGGCTATAGAAAGCAGTAGGATCCTCCCTTGATAGTTTAAATTATTTGCACATATACACATTTGTCTCACTTGAAATGCTGCCTGTAAATGCTTCGCAAGACTTTTAGAAAGTAATAAATAATATTGTCTTTACGAAAAGTTTTATAATTAGTGTCGAAGCATAAAGCTTAAAGTATGATATAATTATGAGTGAATAAGGTTTTACTTAGGAGTATTAATAATTTGCATAGCGATTTCAATATCTTGAGGATGTAATTTTTGGTTATCGTTTTCTATTTCTTGATTTTGAAGTTGAGGAGCATAGTTCATCGGAGCATGTCTGGAATGAATGGTTAAAATATAATTGACAATAACGTATTTTTATTTAAAATTACGTTTCGCAAAAACGGTTACAGCAATTAACTCAACTTAAAAATTTACTCGGATGATACATCTAATATATAAAATTCTTCTGTAACAGTGTTTGTTGCCAAACTCCTCCAAAAACGGCTTGACCAATTTCAATGAAATTTTTTATTTTAATTTTGGTAGGTTTTAGATTTGGTCGTAAACTATTTTAAACCTTTAAGCGATAAGAGCCGCCCACGCGGACGAAGTTGCAGGGTACTATATATATTATATAACTGTAATATTCTCGTGTCACAATGTTTGTTACCAAACTCCTTCAAAACGACTGGACCGATTCTTATGAAATTTTTTGTGCATGTAAGTAGGTCTGAGAATCGGTCGTAAACTATTTTAAGCCTTTAACTGACAAGGGCTTAAATATAGGAATTTAAAGTTTAATTAGTACTCTTAATAGTGGAAAATTCTATAAAATATATAAACTCGTATGACTTAAGTACAAACCTAGAATAATAAGGCGTAAGATGCACTTGATGTTCTAGTTGAGGGCTATCGTATATACCTAAAAACCGAATACCGGACAAAGTTATGCTATATTTCCACATATTACGTTTGACAGAAATGCGATGTAAATAACTGTTCATAGGATATTTGTGTAATGCGGTATTTTAGTATTTTCTGTGACTTAAATTTTCGAGTGTAGAATTCAAAATTACAATATGTAGCATTTATAGTTTATTTTATAAAATGGTTAATTGTTAATAAAAAATAAACAGTTTAGTACGCTAGAAGGAAAGAAGGAAGTCTCATATTATATTTTTAATAAATTAAATATAATAATCTCAAAAACGGTCCGATTACATTTTAAGGATTTTTAATAGTGATTAATAATCAAGACTAATGCATACATACATAATAACACTTAAATATAAATTATTAATTAATATAATGATTTATTTTTTAATTAATAATAATTGAAGAAATATTGTATGATTCTTAAAATGCTGTGCAATAGTTTAGTATGCGAGATAATAAATGACGTGTTAATCAAGACTGAATTATTCTTAAATTTGCCAATGTTCAGATGTTTATTTGTGGGTACCTGCCGCCTCACTAAGGATTAATAATTATATTAAAATATTCTCAAAGTACAAAATATCGTCATAAATACTATAGTACTCATTCAGCTTAATGTAATATTGCAATTATCTCGTATGAAAGATATCCATAAAGAATCGATTTGAGATCGTTTGTTTTTTTATGAATCGCTCTTTTTCTATTCATAATGCCGGAGCCAGACATACCTTCATTCATTTTCAACGATGCAAAGTTTGTAGTACTTTTTAGTCTTCAAGGACAAAAATGTACAAACACTTTGAGCTAGTCTGGTTCTGGCATAGCAGAAAACCAAAAGGTGTTTCTACTCTTGAATGATAACCAAGATCGTAGAATGTAGGAAAGCCATTATAATTTGGGTGTTGATTTTAAAACTATGCCTAATGTCATTTTGACATTGTTTGGCTTTCAGTTTGTCACCTGTTGGCTGTCGCCTGTCATTACATGACAATTTGGAAGATTGACTACTGTTTTGCTTTAAAAAATCGCGATCTCGGATTTTATATAGTAATTTCATAAACCTCAGTTTATGATACGCCACAATGAGCCAAACGATAAACGTGGAACAGCTGAATTCAGCTCTTACCTCTCTAAGAACACTTCGTTCCAGTGTTGGCAGTGACCCTGCCTTCTGCTCCGGGGTCGTGGGTTCGATTCCCGCCTCGAGTCTGGTTGTATTATCCATATGTATGTATTTTATATATTTCCATAAAAAAATTATGTTTATAACAGGTGGCCGTTACCTATAACACATGCATTAAGTTGTCTACCTTAGGAACAGACGTCTCCTATATATTTATATAGTTTATAATAACGTTTAAGTGATGATTTTTAACTTCATTCAATCATTTTTTCTTTAGGATCAACTACGAAAGCAGTTAGACAGCCTGAAATCTGAGATGTCACGTAAAAATTCAACGGAACTAGGAAGCACTCTAAAGGAGAAAGACGATATGATTGCCCAGCTTCAAGAAGAGGGCGAGAAGTTGGCCAGACACGAGCTGCAGCACTCCAATATTATCAAGAAACTGAGAGCTAAGGAGAAAGATAACGAACAAGTTATTAAAGGATTGCGGTGAGTTGCACTTATTTACAACATAACATCCAATTTTTTTTACTGATTCTGTATCAAACTGTGTGTGTGCGTGTGTGTGTGCATGTGTGTGTGTGTGCGTGTGTGTGCATTCATTTAAGACGTGTTGTGTAATATAGTCGTTTCACCTCCAACTAATCTAAAAGCTTATTAGGAGTAAATTTGACAAATTCAACACTGGCGGTAATTCAACTGATTCATTAAGCTGGATATCGATTTTGGGTAGTATTTATATTGGCAATACTTCATCATCATCTTCCAATTGGCAAAGACAGATAAAACGCCCAATTCCGAAACTTATTAGAAGAAAACTTACTTATTAGAAGAAAAATTAACAACTCTTTTCGCTCGTAATGTAGAGTTGCCGAAATCCAATATTAATCAGAGGAAGCAATGTCTCAATAGAAGATGGTGAAATAAATTTTAGTGAAATTTTGTTTATTTTACAGCACTTGTAACACAACAATACAAAGTACAATTGACTTATACAAATTAGGACATACTATAAAAAACATAAATAAATAAAACTTTATGATTTAGCAATCGTGATTTGCAATAATGTGCATTAATTACTTTTCACTTTATCCAGATACAATGAATTTAGTGTACTTGTGAAACCACAATAACGTTACCGAATGGCCAGTTGGCGCAGTGGGCAGTGACCTTGGCTTCCGCTCCGTGGGCGAACGGACAGAGCGAAATTATAAGGGTTCCTTCTAGTACTACGGAATCCTAAAAATCAGTTTCAGCCATGAAAGGGCACTCTAAGTAAAAAATACACATTGCTTTGAAACTTGTTTCGGTACTGGGAAATCTTTGTCGAAACTCTAATAAGACATCCTCGTTGTACAAAGAGTTACAATTTCGCATATATTATATCTTAAAATAAGCATACGTAACGCAGCATACGTACGCAAATCTAAAGAGTTGTGAGGGAATTTGAACAAGCCTGCTATCTCTAGTTATTATAAATTAGTATTTATTTATTTATCTACAATTAAAATGTTTTTTGCAATTTTATTGTTTATTTATTTCAGGAGTATTTAATTGATTTACGAAACTAAATTTGTCACTTTATTTTAAGTATAATTCAAAATTATAACAATCATTAATTGTTTTTTACATAAGTGTGTAAACTTTGTCCGATATCAAGTGCACGTATTCGCGAAACGAAACGCTTGTTCATATATATATATATATATATTAATTAGCCTATTGTAACCCACAGCTGGGCAAAGGCATCCCCCTTCTTGTTTCATCTTCCTCTTTCCCCGGAACAATCTCATCCCTAACTTCCACAATTGTTAATATATGGCCCGACAAAAAGTCTGAGCCGTAATCGGTTTCATGCAAATTCTTCCCCGAAATAACTCGATTCACCTTAAAAACTTTGTGAAAAGAGAAATCAAAGTTTTAGAGTTTTTCGGCGCTTTATGTACCAAATTTTATAATATTGAAAAGGAACGAACGGATTTGCCAAGTTGAAGTTTTTCACTTATTATTCATAAATGCAAATCCCTAAATTTTATATTGACTCGATTTCCAAGTTAAAGGATTTAGTTAAAATTAAAAACTGCCGCTTCACAACCGATATTTCTTCACGTTTCATATCAGCTGTTTCGATTTGTTCTTGTATTTACAATTTATTTGTAACATATTCTTCTTCTTCTGCCTCTCCATTTAATGAAGGTTAGCCGTCCATTTCTTAAATTCTTCCTTGTTCCTGGCTAGTCGTTACTGTTCAGGGACCGTCTTAATTCCGGTCCACTCCCTAATGTTTCCAACCAGGACTTCCTACGTCTACCTCCCCTCTTTTACCCTCAATTTTCCCCATAATGATGGCTTTACTTTCATACGATTTAGTAGACACTTACTGATGTGCTGAAGTCGGTACCAAGCCAAATAGGTTCTCCGCTAAATTGGTGCAGATGGCACCGAAATATAATATTTCTGCAGACATTAGCATTTTTATAGCAAAAAAAACCTTTTAAATTCTAGGATTGATATTCCCTCCAAAACATTCGTAGTTGTCATGACGTCACTTATATTATCAGTGCGTTCCACTAAGCGTCACATCGACGATTTTGCCGCAAACGTAACGAGATGTTGTCAAATATTTGAAACAGCATTTAAAATGTTGCAATCGCTTATTAGAACGTACTGAAAATATAAGTGACGTTATACGCTCTCGTACTTTAGCTATCATGGCGGATTGTTGCATTTTGTAGTTTTCTCTTTTATTAATCCCTGTTAATCTCGCTCGCAATATAAAATTAAATACGTTTGTTAAACTTTATGTATCTTCTTTTATCTGATAAATGTATAATTTAAATGATTTCGGATTACGGTCACGTCTATTATTTTAAATCTATAATTTGGAAGGTTAGCATACTAGAGTATACGTAGAAATATTAATTTTCCGAAATGAAAAATATTATCTAATAATTAAACAGTTTTCTAGAAAGTCGTTTTATTACAAACACTATGGCTTTTGTTATTATAATTTTTATACTGTATCACTATGACTTTTCTTAAATAACTTACATTTTCAGATCGCCGGCTACAGCACACAAATGCTGCCAGAAACACTTGCTAAGTTTGTTTACCCGAACGGAACCGAGTGGCAGAAGATGTTCAATCAAGGACTATTCGCAGCCCCAGACGAAGTTGAACTTATGAACGTATAAATAAAACCACAATGAAACAATTTCCTTTTATTTATTTCCTTAGTATTAAACTTACTTAATAGTCCTAGAGTACGATATAAATAGTCCACGTGTTATACACACACCGGCAGAATTAGCGGAACACAAAAAAAGGGAAGATATAAAATAGTTAGTTTTATTTTTAAACAAATAATAATTAAACATGAAACAGCAATAGAATTAACATGTTTTGACATTGATTATTAATTAAAAATAAAACCATCTATTTTATATTCCTTCTTCATTATGTTCCGCTAATTCTGCCGGTGGGTGTATTTATTAAACAACCATTAAAAACAATTTATAATTTTTTGTCGACAGTAAAAATTTTTGCAAAGTTACTACAATTTACTGCATCTTATAGCATTTCCTTCTCTATAAAAACTTTCATAGTATTACAGTCATGATTATAATGTAATTGCCGTAAAAATATGTACAAAATTTAAAATACTTCAAAAATCACTTGTAGTTCTATTTCAATACCAATTTGTCTCTTCCTGTGCTTTGCCTTTCAAAATAATCTCATCAAAAACGGATAACCTAATCCGAATTTGATGAGTTAACAACATAGGAGCAACCGTATTCGAATTTCACCTAGGTTAACTTTGACGTTAAAATATGGAAAACAACTGCGTGAAAATTGAAAAATATTTTAGTAGTTTAAAGTCACTCTAATACTGGAGCCAGACATAGCTTCATTTGAATGATCATTTCAATGATCATGTAGTGTGGCTGGGGACTTTGTGTGACTTCACAAAGTTTTGTATTATTTCAAGGGCAAAAATAGACAAACACTTTGAGCTATGTCTGGCTCCGGCATAATAAAAAGTAGGTAACCAGGTAGACAAAGTCGCGGGATTTAATTAGTATAGAAAATGTTACGTCTTTTTGGAGAATGCGAAAGCGCTTAGTTTGGACTGTTTAGGAGCGTTTGCAATCGGAGTTTCTTCTATACTGTCATCAAGTTTTCTTTTTTGGCTATTTTCAGCTGGTTGAGTCGTTTGTAGACCCTTAAACATCCTCACACAATGTCTGGTCAATTCGGATGGAGTTAGTTCGGGGTTTTGTGCTTCCAATGCTGGTTTATTTCTGGAAAACCAGTCCACGAACGTTTCACCCTCGTTGGGCTTAAGCGGCTGAAAGTTTATTGTTATTGAGAAATTAGTTTTTTGTTGTTAGATGATTTATGGGATCTATATACGTACCAAAAAAAAAATAAAAAATATATATATAATATAAAAATTGGCACGGGCCTCGTGCCTGTGGTGCGTAAATTTTATAACAAAAGATTTATACAGGTGTAAAAGACATCGTACCGGATATACATCCTATGGGTTCAGTACATGATTCTAGACTCCCCAGTGAAGAAGTTTTTCGCCGGTTTTTTACCTTTTTTAACTGAATACTGTATAATATTATTATTACTGTCTGTCCCAGTGCGATTTTAAAACAAAAACAAATTTCTTCAATATTTTTAAATCAAACCGCAACGTAAATAAAACTCAAAAGTACGTAACAGGGGTAGCGCGGCGCGGGTCGTTGACTTGATTTGCGCGTCAACATTTTGTTGATGATTGGTTCCCACAGTTCACGATACATTGCGCGCTCAAGAATGGGATGAGGATGGCAATATGTGAAATCTCTCATTTCCACGATTCAATGTAACTACTGGTGCCCACGGACTCAATTGCACCATCAGATGTACGCAGTTACCGATTGCTGGTCTTTGAGACATTAGTATGTTGTCTTATATCACTTTAATTCTGAAAGTGCAGTGTATATAGTTGTTTGTGAAGTAAATTTACTGTGATCCCCCTTTTAACACTGTACTCTTATGACGCATTAATACTATTCTATAATGTATATATTATTACATTATGCGCATTCGGGATAGTAAAATTCGCAATATAGGAAAACGTACGTATGAGAATACTCATACAACGCGTTTTCCTATAATGCGAATTAAGTCTACCATGTTATGGGGGGATTACAGTAGTTATTTTTCTAAGTACTTACGTCGCTATTTTCTATTTGATCTTCCACGGCGTGCACTTCTACAAGCGTCCTTTCGGTTAGGCTTAGCGGGCTTTGAACAATTTTAGCATTTTCCTGTTGTTTTCTGAATGGATTTCGGGCCCCACCGGGCGAAGATTTTATTGGCTGAAATTGTATTCTTTATATGAAATATATTAAAAAAAATATATAATATATACATCATAACGAGACATATAGTATGGTAGACACTTTATAAATATTGCAACCTCGATATAACGAATTTTAACAGGCTCGAAAAATATTCGCTATACCGCGTAATTTATTACAATAGGGTTTGTTATAAGAGGTTAGACTGGACTATGATTCGCAGTAATAAGGTTAACGTGTCTGAACCTGTCAAAACATGAATGACTATTGTACAATTAAGTAGGAATTATTGAATAGAAGGTTAAAAAATTCGTAAAATAGAGGTAGGTTAATGCTTTCTATCTACTTATGTTCTGCATTGATTATAAAAATAATTTGATAAATATATTTGTAAGGTATATTTTGCATTACGTCTTATAGGCACTTCGAAACGATTTTGAAAGTGGTTATATCGAGAAATTCGTTATATTGAGGCTCATTATAATAAGGTTTTACTGTACAGTCAAACTTTAATATAACGAACCTCAATATAACGGATTTCTCGATTTAACGATTTTTCCTAAATCCCCTAGAACTGTCGTTAAGAACTAATGCAAATGATTGCAGAACATACATATATAGAAAACATTATTCCACCTCTATTTTACTAATTTTTTAACCTATAATCTTTACATAATGTATTCTATAAACAATTCCCACTTAATTGTTTAATAGTTATTCCTGTCTTGACGGGTTTAGAGACGTTTACCTTACTAGAACGGATCATGGTCCAATCCAACCTCTCTACAACGAACCTCATTGTAACAAATTACGTGGTATAACGAATATTTTTTAAATCCCTTCAGCTTTGTTATATCGAGGTTGCACTGTATTTAAATACATACATATAAATAATACACCCAGACTTGTGGCGGATGCAGGGTCACTGCTTAGTGCACCAATGGGCAAAGTAGTACAGTGTTGTATGGGATGGAGTTTAAATAATTAAAAAGATACTAACCACAGGCTTTATTGGGGTATCTGTTTCTATTTTCTTTTTGGTTGTTTTCTGGGGTATGATAAGACTCGCGTTAAGGTCTTGCTCCGCGTTAGTGACGTCGTATGTCTCCTGCGTGTCCAGTTGTTGGAAGTGGGAAGTCTGGGCCACGTTGAGTTTGTCGGCCTCGGTGTCCCACGCGTGGGCGAGGTTGCCCAGCTTGTCGGCCAGGTGCAGCCGGCCGAGGCGCGACGCGTACTTGGCCGCCAGGGGCAACAAGCGCTCGTCCCGCAGCAGCTCCATGAGTTCGAGGGCCCTCTGTTCGATCTCACTTCGGCATGCGAGCTGGAAAATATAGTTATCAAGTAATAATCTCAAAAGTACAAAAAAATCATAGAAAAGTTACAAGACTATAATAAACTAGCTGTGCACGACAGAAGATGGGACATTGTTGGAAATGCACCGCATAAATAGCTCAGGTTGGTGTCATCTGTGAATCTCCAACTGGATATTTTTTCCTTACTCTATATAGTCTGTGTTGTAGAATAGAATATGAAATTTATTATTACATAGGTACTATACTATATATTAAATTCTACATATTAATACGTGAAGCAAAAACTTTTGGTACTTGTGTACCATGATTGCATGGACGGACGAGTAAGAAATTTGGCACAATTATAATTTATATAGAGCTTGGTATATATCTTTATAAAAAATACATTAATTTATTCAAATAGAACCTCACGCACACTAGTGCCAAACGATTTACACACACATGTATACATTTTACTATAATATTGTGTCAAAGCGTGGTCTTGACGGCCGCATGCGTATTAATTGTCAAATATAAACAAAGAATTAAAATTCTGTATATAGTTTTAAATAAGCTAAAATATGGTACGTCTTATTCTCCTCTTCTTCTTGTTTTCTCTTATACTTCTGTAAAAAGTTAATCATCATCATCCACAGCCCTTTCTCTTCCACAGCTGGGCAAAGGCCTCTCCCCGCTTGTACGAATCCCTACGGTTTTGAGCCAATCTGGACCAGGTTGGGCCCGCAACAGATTTTATTCATTCCACCTGGTTGCAGAAGGACCAATGCTCCGTTGTCCTATAATGGGGTTATAAGCATTCGTCTTAAAAAAATAATTTATCTCCGAGGGACCTATAACAGTCCTGTAAAAAGAAGTACACAGTGCCGAAACACGGAGGAGGTCGGATATCAAATATAAACCAGTGCTAGAATGGGTCACCCATCTATCACACGGTCGCAGCAAGAGCTCCTTAACGTAACGGTCGAATCGAATGCAGCCCACTGAGTAGGCCACGACCTCCTCTTCTCTTTGTTATATATTATGTAATGATAATTAATCACACCGCATAAGTAATAAGGTACTGGTTTGGAAAAGCGGAAATGTTATTTTCTTGAAGGCAAAACACATTGGCATAGAGAGGGAAATTTCTTATAAATATACAAACCCTTTAAAAATATGAATAGCACTTGATTAAAAGCATTTGATTGCACGATTGTAAAGGAGAAAACTTTGAAGTTAAACTTTTAATACACCCTTTCTATGGTCCAACCGGGGTAAGAACTGCTTAACTTAGCGATCGACTCAAATGCCAGCAACTGATTAAGCTACGACTTCTTATAACGCTAGATTTTGTCAATTAATGAAAAATTATTTCAGTTGCCAAACAGTCTAACATCAAATAATACGTATATCTCTGCCGTCGTCTATTTATCTGTAAAAAAGTACATTTTATTAGAGACTCAATGCGAAACAAATTATATCAATGATTGTGAAGGTATTTTCTACCTTATTATATTTAACACAAGGGATATAATCATATAACTTGCTCTCATTAAATAGGTTTTATTCAAAACATTGAGATTCAGTAATAAGAGATACAAATATATATACCAAGAAAATTATGACAAAAATAAATAAATAAGTTGCGTGTAAATATATTAGCCTAATTTTCGTGTTAGTTTTTACAAGGAGCAAATGGGCAATAAGTTCACCTAAGTGG
Source organism: Charaxes varanes (assembly GCA_024363005.1). Taxonomy (NCBI): domain Eukaryota; kingdom Metazoa; phylum Arthropoda; class Insecta; order Lepidoptera; family Nymphalidae; genus Charaxes; species Charaxes varanes. The sequence goes on from JANCMC010003429.1 coordinate 968,407, forward strand.
CTACAAACGCCCATAGACAACTGCAATAACAGAAGGCTCACAGATGCGTTACCGGCTTTTGAGAAATGAGTATGCACTATTCTTGCAGGTTTACGGAGCTGGTAGTTGGTTCCTCACAGAAATTGTGCGAGGCAAAATTTTTCGAGAAAATCCCTTCATCCATCCATGCATCCGTCTATCCATCCGTCCATCCGTCCGTCCGTCCATCCGTCCATCCGTCCGTCCACCCATCCATCCGTCCATGCTGCCAAAACTTTTATTACGGGATTTAATTGAGTAGGTATATAAGTAAGGCTCCAAGAAGCAAAACAAGTTTAGCAAGTTATAACCAGATAATAATAAAAGAACTTTTAAAAATATTATATCAATTAATAAATTATTAAATCGAATTAATAAATAAATAATCTCGTTATGTAGCGGCAGCTACAAAACTATGATCGTCCTATGGTGCGATGGGCTGATGGCATAAATATAGTTGTGGGATTGTCAAGGGATTGAGGAGAATCGCAGAAGCACAAGGAAGCCTATGCCCAGCAGTGATGTATAAAGCTGACAATGATGATGATCAGACTTTCTGTCTACTAATTTTCTAGAGACCGACGCGGAATTCTGGCTATATACTTCAGATATTATTGGAGTACTGAGAGCCAATATATCGAAGGGCATTGAGTCAGCATTACAAATCGCGCGTTTGGGAATATTTCCACATCAAGGTATTGTGGGATTTTGAGGATTGAATTTCGAGTATTACCGCAGTATCCAGTAGCGTTATTAGCTGCTGGTATTGTTCCAAACAATTCCAATCAATGTTAAAGAAATAATTTGTTCATGTTTACAATTTGAGAAGTAGGCGAATTCGAAAATAGGTTTGTAAAGTACGGAGAGAATTCGTATTTCAATTAGCAGACCCTGTCACCTAATGGAGCAGACATACGAGGTGATACGACGGATTTACATAAAGGTCTGACCCGGGAGAATTCCTCGACCCACGCCTGTGTATCCAAGCCCTCGCTACGAACACTTTGATTCAATCACTTGGACGTTCCAAAAGAAATTCATCCACGCGTACCTAATTCTACATAAAAGGTAAAGTTTATTATTTATAGGATCTCTTTTACTGACAGATTATGGACGGTTGATATGTTTTTATTCAAACTTCACTTAAAGTAATGTTTGAACGAAGAAAAAAATTCTCAAAAATATATTGACCGTATAATGGAACGTCATCAATCACCATATATATTTTATATCTAGCTGTTATCCGTCTCTTCTTCCGCATAAAATTAGGTGAACTTTTAAAAGATTTAATTTTTTTTGTCCCTAATTTTTTGTCATTAAACTACCTCGTTGCCGAATTTATTCTTTGTACGTCAGACAATTTTCGAAATTCCGTGTTATTTATTATATAGGTTACTTACTTACTTACTTACTTACTTACTCCTCTGGCGCAACGACCCAAAGTGAGTCTTGGCCTCCGAAACAAGAGAAGGAGGTCGGATATCAAATATAAATCAGTGCTAGAAAGGGTCACCCATCTGTCACCCGGTCGCAGCAAGAGCAACTTAACCTAGAGATCGCCGCAAATGCCGATCACTGATTAGGCCACGAACACCTCTATTTTTTTGTTATCTGTGTCACTATATTTCAGTTATCAACAGTATAGCAGTAAATGTTATCTGTCAATCTGTCCTTCACATTATATAAGAGCCCGCAACGAACTACATAGTTAAATATCAACATCATTTCACAATAATTCTTTTGAAAAGCCGTATTCCCTACGCACATTTATTTGCAGAACGTTATAAAATTCACACAAACCCGTCCAAAAGTTAACTATATATGAATATTTTTGGTCATTCTCAACATATAAGAGCTCGCAAAAAACTTAGTCGATTTTATCACCATTTCACAATAATTCTGATAAAACACTATTCCCTGCGCACAATCATTTCTGGAAGTTTATAAACTTCATATAAGCAGGTTCAAAAGTTCGCTGTATATAAATGTTATTCGTGAATCAGTCATTCTACATATAAGAACTCGCAACAAACTAGTTAAATTTCATCACCATTTCACAATAATTCCGATAAAAGTGGTATTCTTTAAGCACAGTTATTTGGTAGAGCTTTATCAAATTTATACAATCCCGTTCAAAAGTTAGCTATATATAAACGTTTTTAGTAATTTTTAGTTATTCTCGATATAAAAGAGCCCACAATAATATAGTTAATTATAATATGCCATCACCATTGCACAATAATTCTGTTAAATAGCGGTATTCCCTAGGCAAAATTAATTTCAGAACTTTATAGAATTCATACAAGACCTTTGCAAAAGTTAACTATATAAAAATGTTATACATCAATCTGCTTTTCTCAATACATAAGAGCTCGCAATAAATTATTTATATGTCATCACCACTTCACAACAATTCTGATGAAAAACAGTATTCCCTAAGCACAATTATTTCTAGAACTTTATAAATTTCATACAAACTCGTTTCAAAGTTTTTCGTCAATCTATTTTTGTCAATATAAAAGAGCTTGCAACAAACTAGGTAAATCTCATCACCATTTCACAATAATTCTAATAAAGAATAGTCCCTAGGCGCAATTATTTCTAGAACTTTATAAACTCAATATAAATCCGTTAAATAAAAAAAAATGTTCTTTTTTTAAATATTTACTTCAAAAACCTTTTAAATAACACGTGAAGAGTAAATAAAACCGGACGGACGGACAGAGCGAAATTATAAGGGTTCCTTGTAGTACAACGAAACTCTAAAAATAAACATATGAATATACGCGTTGTATTTAACGAATTCGTATTTTTACTGTTTTCATAACAAACGGACACTGATTTTTTTCTGACATGTATCTACATAACGCCTTCACACCAATACTAGTTTCGTTATTAACTCTCTCTGTGCAAAGATGCGACATAATATTATAAAGACATACTATTCAGTTTTAATACTGAAAAAAGAATATAGGCGAAAGAGTTAACTTCGTCAGCTTCACATTTTCTAGTGTGGTAATTTTAATGACTCTTGTGAAATAATTTCTAGTAATAACTATGAGGAAAAAGCATCCATTCGCACTGCAGTTTTAAAACTATACACTGAATAGAGATAGTTAGGTTGAAAGTTTTCAAAGCCTTTATTTAAACCACAATGGGGGAGACGAAAATAAAACAGCTTACTCTCCCAACTGTAACTTGCTGTTAGCTCAATTCAATAGCTTTTAACGCTTTACTCTACAATTTAGATAATAACATTGATAGATATGAAGTCTATAAGAATGTATAGTCTGAACAGACATTCACATTATTTATATATATTTACGACCTAGGTTGTTATTCGCAATTTCCTTTCATATTTATATATGTATACTTTGCATAATAGTAAATTTTGTATGCATATAAATGTATATAATAAGGTACCGAATTAAATTAAACTTTTAATAAAACTTGACAACATAAATAATTTTAAAAAGTAACCTAAAAGATATTTAATAAATAATGACTATTATAATATAAATGATTATCTTTATGATTAGAATATAATATATTGTACACGATTATAATTTATTTTGACATATTTGACTATGCATTTTAATATTTTAAATTAGTTTGTCGAACATTTTATAGCATATTTGTTAATTAATTTAGTAACATGAATTTTACGAATTTTGTACGCCTAATCAGGCAGGTTAGTGTGATTTTAAGGCCACTGTACCGACAAATAAAATGATTTTTTTTTTTTTAACAAGGGGCAAACGTGCAGGTGGTTCACCTAAGAGATTATGAACGCCAGTTCTTCTTCTTCTATCTAATTCTCTTTCTTCCAATTTCTTCTTTCGTCCCGTACATTGCTAGTCATCTGAAATGATTTTATGTTCCTCGTTCCATCTTAATACCGATGGAATTCTGAATAGAGTTACACATACTATTAGTGCGGCGATGCACATTGTTTCTGGATATATTTGTTTGGTTCGTGAATTCAATTTCTTATTTTGTAAAAATACATTTTTTGTGAAGAAAGATTCACGTTCACAAAAAATATGAAACTGTTCTTCTCCTTGACGATAAGTCTGTAAAAGATTCCTGAGACCGCCATTAATTAATACTCTGAATATTCCTAGTTCGTTTTTACACAAATTTTCTTACCAAGATTATATTTGGTTAGGATGCCTTTTCTATTTTAACTCACTACTTTTATTCAACATTTTTGAAATTTGCTGAAAGAAATTTTACATTAAACGTCACGTAATGAAGACAAGTGCCGATTTAATTATAAGCATATGTTCCATAAATTTCCCTATATTTAACTGGCCCGTTGGCGCAATGTGCAGTGACCCTGCCTTCCGCTCCGGGGTTCGTGGGTTCGATTCCCTCCTCGAGTCCGGGTATATTATCCATATGTGTGCATTTATAAATTTCCAAAAAGAATATTTGTGTACAACAGGCGGCTGTTACCTATAACACAGGCTTTAAGTTGTCCACCTTAGTAACAGACGTCCGTATAGTCCTATATGTTTATTTACCTTCGATTTACGAAGTGGCGTGCCTTAGACAATGTCTCATATCTCAGTGAGTGCACAATGGCTGTTGATAACGATGACGCAAATCGTGTGTTTAATTATTCTATTTCATAATAGTAAGGCTAAAACTAAACTAAAAGTAACTTCTGCATGGGCAAAGTCACGAGCATCAGCTAGTTGGCATAAATATGGCTTCCTCGTAGCGCTTTCATCAAATTTAATCTTTAGGAAACGCAAAAAAATAACAGTACATTATAAAGAGAACATTATCCTCTCGCCAGTAATATTTTATTCATGTAAGCGGGGTAGCGAAATGTACATTGGCGTGGGGAAATTTGTAAAAATATCATCTAAAGACAATTCGTATTACGTACAAAAATACTATCAATGTAATTTTTGTTATTAAAAGAACATGTTTGTTTTAGCCAATGCTAAGTTTCTTCTGATTGTAAGTGAAAAACGAAATAAAACAAAAAAAATATTACCGCCGTCTAACCCATCGCCTTTAACTCATCCATGGCATACAGTATAGCCGATAATACTATGTTAAATTGTAAGCAGTATATTCAATACACAATCTTTCCACAGTTTGCAAACAGAGATAGATTACAATCTAACGGGTTTTACAATTTAATCGTGATATATACACCTTACTAACAGATAGTTATTACAATTTTGGTATACAATAAGAATATTAGACTAAAAATTCATATTGTTTTCAGATACTTTAAGTTTAATATTGAAATTTTTCCTCACGTTTAGTATATCGATAGAACCCTCTTTACAGGATCTGTTAAGTAGTTCCAGAAATATAAAAAGTATGAGAATAAATGGCTGGTGCCATTGGAAGATGATATAAGATGTTTTTTTCTTAGAGTCTTTCATTAACTGCACTCGTTTACATATACGGGTTCATCTAATACCGAATACAAATTGCACATAATTCTTTGCTCCCTATGGAGTTCGTTATATGTGAGGATTGCGCGTGATTTTTTAATCATTGACTATACACAGTGTTGCATTGCAAATAGTTTTCTCCTTTCCTATTTCTTTTTTACGGCATTTGCTCAGACGTGCGTCGCTAAAGGTGGTCATGCAACGGCGATCCTTATTTAGGCTGTGGTTAGCGATGCGGAAATACTGGCTCGCGTGCGTTTCACAAATAAGTAAGTCCTTAACCTCGACTTGCGATTTAAATGGACACAAGGAAGAAGTTTAGGGTCCTTCTATGGTAAAACGACTACCTAATAAACGTTACAGAACAGTTATTTGAAATTGACAGTCTTTAAAGGAAGAACATTTATCGGAGCCAGTTATAAAATGGGCTACATCATGCCAGACAAGGCGATTTCCAGTGATAGTTTTTGGATTGGCTGGCCCGTTGGCACAGTGAGCAGTGACAGTGCCTTCTGCTCCGGGGGTCGTGGGTTCGATTCCCACCTCGAGTCTGGGTGTATTATATGTATGTAATTATATATTTCTAAAAAAAAATATTTGTGTATAACAGGTGTCTGTTATCTATAACACAGGCATTAAGTTGTCTATCTTAGGAACAGACGTCCGTGTGTCATATAGTCCTGTATATATTTATTTATTGTTAGAAATTAACGTAATGTATAACAAGCAAAAATGAGCCTTATAACTAATTGACGTGCAAACGACATTCGACCTTCGTGGCAAACCAATATCTTGATCGAATATACAAAGCAAAGGTCTATTTTCAAGTAGCAGGCTTTTTTTATAAAAAAATCCAAACGTCTATAGACTACAGCGGCTGTATACCATCTGCCTTATACTTTTTTACCACCTCACGTGTACAAAAATTTAAAAAAAAATGTTCTACGCGTATTTTATGCGTAAAAGTAATTTCCCCATATATCCACATTATAAATTTTTCTCGAAGGAGTTTATCAGACGTGATCTTAATTTGTTACGACTCCCCCTTTCCCCACCCTCTATTCTTTCCGCTCCGCGTCGCCAGATTCGGAATATGTTCCTTCAAACATTATTTATTCAGGGAAATGATGAAATCACACTTGATCGTATTTGCGTATTTTCAATTTACGGCTTCCCTTCTATATGTACAGACCTCTTTATGTGAATCTGTGGGGTTGTCTCGGTGTCTTTGAGTATCTTTAAAAGGAGAATGAATAGACTCTTGATGATGTGGAGGCATATGCCCAGCAGCATCAAGGGCTAAAAATGATGATGATGATGATGATGACGTTGACGTTGACGTTGACGTTGACGTTGACGTTGACGTTGACGTTGACGTTGACGTTGACGTTGATATTGACGGTGACGGTGACGTTGACGTTAACGGTGATGAGGATGACATTGACCTTAACGTCAACGTAACGATGATGCTGATGACGATGACGATGACTATGACGATGACGATGACCGTGACGGCAACGGCGACGGTGACGGTCACGGTGACGGTTGCGGTCATTTCTTGACAACATGGCCCGCCTGCATCTTATTTTTTAACTTTGTGCCCCGTACCTGCCAAAAGCTTGCCGATATCTGCGTTACGACATAGAATAAATTGTCATTTTCTTTAAAAAGTAATTCTAATCAGGTGCTGGTGTATATATAAATTAAAGAAAAACTGTATAACTATATATTATCTTAGTCTTATTATAGGTATTAATTACAGGTAGCACCACGCTTGCAGTCGTTTTGCTCTGCAACCGAATTGGGTTTGCTTGTTCGTTAGCTTGAACGCGCATATCACAGGAACTACTGGTCAGATTTGTTGCAGCATTACACCGATTTTCCCTCGTATTCATTCGCGGATTAAAGCAAAGTAGTTTAGCTTCTCATGCATATTAACTAGTAGTCTAAGAAGAGGAGTCGACCTGCACGCGGGAGGACTTGATGGCCGCCTCAGATCGAGCAATCGATGTCGCTACTTTTTTGCTTTGAACATATAGGCACACAAAATATAGTTTTGCCATTGAAACGAAAAGAAGAAGAAGAAGAGTCTATTGTCACTTTTAATACATTTTCCGCCCTTGTTGCTACAAAAATAAAGCTGTTAATATTGGGAAAAAAAGTTAATCTCAATTTCTTCGTGCGTAAAACAAATGGCGATGTGTACATATAAAAATTAAATTTTCACGCATAAAGTATAAGAAAAACGTTATCGTCCCTAAGTGAGCTTCTTTGTGGAAAGGCAATAGATTTTCCCATTCACCTTGAAGTAAAAGCAGGCATAAATACTAGGTAACTTGTTTTAGGCCTATATAAAGGACCATTCAAAATTTGGTGGTTTGTCAACAGCGTCGCACGAGTTATTGTTCTTCTAATTTTGAAGTACAGTACTTTAATAGGAAGAACAATAAATTATGTCCCTTTCTATTCCCTATAAAATTTATATAAAAAATGCAGAATACTGTCACCATTTTAAGTTTTAAGTCAAGAAGTTCAAATGGCTTCGATTTTTCTCATGTTACAAGAGGCAAACTAGCGGGCAGCAGGCAGCTAAGTGCCTACTGACGTCCATGGACATTTGCACGACCAGGAGACACCAGATGCGTTTCTAAAATGATATTAAAGCGAAAGCTTTTAGGCAACATAGAAAATCAGTGAAGCGCTGTCTTTCTTAAGATTCTCTATCTATTTATCGGTAAATATATGCAAAGAAATTTTAATTTTTCCATGAAATACTTGAATCTCTCAGTGGAAATTGATATAAGAAGACGTAACATCAAATTAAAACAAATCAAATAACCTAAATAACTAAACGTAACATTAAATCAAATTTAAAACTTTCTACCGTTATCCCGATCTAGTACCAGGGTCTGCTTAAATTGCAAAGGATGTAGATTGTGGCTGTGGGGCGAGTTGAGACCTATTAAAAAAAATTAAACTGAAGACAATTTATAAAATCATTACATAATAATGCTTATGCACTAGCCGTTTAGAAGTCCAATGACATAAACACGCACCCCTGGAGTAGAGTTCATGCGGCACCTTATTATAGCTACTCCGTATTACATTATATCAATTTCATCTTCTTGGATCTTTAAATGCAATATTCTTTATATGTCTTATTTCTTCGATACATCAGCCGCTATATCTGCATTCATTCTGCATATTACCTTTAATTCCATACCAACAAATTGCGTAAAGTAATTAACTAAAAATTTGTTGGTTCGGTTGCACAATATATATGTACATGTATAGCGTGTGAATTCCATTGCTCAGGCCTTGAATGCATTTGTAGATTTGATATCTGCTCAACATTAATATAGTCGTGACCTTTTGGAATTTTTTATGTTTTGGGTGGTTGTATATTTGTTGAGCCAGACATAGCTTAAAGTGTTTGTATATTTTTGTCCTTGAAGACTACAAAGTACTACAAAACTTTGCGCAGCTACACAAAGACCTCGGCCACACTATATGATCATTAAAATGATCATTCAAATGAAGCTATGTCTTGCTCCGGCATTTCACTAATATAAAATCTGATAATACGATCATTCTCAGTAACGAACCGAGTATCTATTATTTTATTTATATTTAAATTCTAATTTGTTATACATTTTTACATTTGTTACCTTTTTCTCACATAAGATTGGCGTGAAGTGGTGGCAATGCTGTCACGTCAAGTGATAGTATTGTTGTCGCGTTTCATTCGGGTTGTGAGAGTTCTTGGTGGCCCACACCTCACCTTAAAGGCTGACAAAGCATCTGCGAATCTCCTGGCGATGCAGATGTCTATGGGCATCGGTAGTCACTTAGGTGAAAGGCGTGCCCGTTTGTTCTTTCCAATATAAAATTAAATAAATACTTATATGAAGTCATTTAAAATAGCAATGCATCAACAGATTTCAGAGTGAGGAACTTCATCAGACATCGTTACAAGCAATACCGCCTTTTTTATCCGGCCCTTGTCCTAACATCGCTAACAGTCTAGTGAAAGCTTAAGATGTTGACTAAGGCTCTTTCTTAAAATACCATTGACCGAAACAACTCTTAGTACATCTATTGTTGAGACATTCCAAATATCAGTAATTTCATGAGCAAGGTCAACAAAATATTTAGTAGGTTTCTTATGTTCATTGTTATTCTTTAAAAAAAAGTTCTCTGAATATATTTGTACCCAAATCTCAATATAAAAAAACTATTGTGAAGTATTTTATTTTCTTAGAGCTGTTATTAATTTGTATCTATACTAATATAAAAAGCTGAAGAGTTTGTTTTTTTGTTTGAACGCGGTAATCTCGGGAACTACTGGTCTGATTTGAAAAATTTTTTCAGTGTTAAAAACTCATTTATCGAGGAAGTACTAGCTATATATCATCAAACTAAGGCCAATAGGAGCGGAGCACCTATGAAAAATGTTTCAAAATCGGGGATTCTTTTCCCGTTTGAGAGCTTCCGCAGCGAGCGCTGCGTAAATGGTTAAAGTTTCACAAAAGTCATATATGACAAAATTGATCCCCTTTAAAATTTCTAATTAAAAAGCGGTGACTAAATCGTATTCGTTAAAGTGAAAATTTTGGCATGGACACATTTCTAGGTCAAACTTTTTGACTATCAAAACTGTCATATCACTGAAGCCGTATATTAAAAATGGCACTTTTTCTATTTTCTGTTAACGAATTCATAGCGCTTTGTAATTTAACGCTTTGTGGCGAAAATGACGTTTATTTTTGAGACAATAATTTACAAAGCACTCGTTTGATAGTTTATAAAAAGTGCCATCACGATGATTCTAATTTATAAGGCAAACTGTACCCTGCGTCTTCATCCGCGATGTATACAGTTTCATTTCTGAAACAATAAGTGGTCTAATCTTCTCCAAGTACCAACTGATCTCTTTGACGTACTTCATCAAAATCGGTTTAGCGGTTTAGGCGTGAACACCTAACAATCTGGGTTATTTTACATTTACAACATTAGTTTAGGAAATAATTTATAACTTGAGCAAATAATTTAATCTTAATTTCACATTAAGGCCTTTTTCTATTGAATACGATCCATTAGATGGAACTGGTACTGGTCTCAACAGGCGCGGATTCTCTATAGTGGGCACCATGGGCATGCCCACTACTCTAATAGACTTTAAACGTCGTTTAATGGGCTATTAAGACCAAATGCCTGAAAATATTATATCCAACACCTTTTTTTTTTTTTTTTTTTTTTTTTTTTTGGGTTGGGAAGGGCCACCGCCGAACCCCCAGCCCCCTTTTAATCCCGTTGGCCGCCTTTTGCTTGAAAAAAAGCGAGCTCAGTCCGGCGGTGGGTTTTGTCGAACTCCAACCGACTAAACTCCACGGTAGTTCCTCCTTACCACTACGCGGCGGTGACCTGGGAACGGTTTTGCAATCGACCATAAAAAAATCGCTCCTTCTTAGGCATTGCTCCTTGATTTCAGAGCACTTCCCTGGTTGTCTCAGCCAATATCGGAATGCTGAGACTCTACATATCGAGCCATGTTCAGTTTCGCGATCACTTGGAAGAGAAAGCTAAATTAATAACTAAGGAGCCTGGCGCCCTCAACGCTTGGCGAAGCCCATCGCTTGCAACTATACAAGGCGTAAGTTCGGTCTTACATGGACTACAGCTGTCATCTTTGGGCGGGGGCACCACAATATCGGCTTCCACTTGACCGTATTCAACGAAGAGGGACCCCAATCGTTAGTGACCCAGCTCTTACCGATCAGCTCGATCCTTTGGCATTGCGGAGAGATGTCGATCCACTCCGAATGGTTTACCGCATATATCATGGGGTGCTCGGAGGAATTATTCGGATTAATACCGGCAGCTGAATTTCACCACCAGTCATCGTCTTAAAACTGGAAATTGCGCCCTCATCACCTCGGTGTCCAAAAGTCCCAACCAAAGTCACAACCGTGTGATTCTCTCGAAATTTCTTGCCTCGAAATACCAGCAAAACCAGATAACAGCTCTGGTGCTTCCGAGCCGATACGACCTAATGACCCTAACGAAAAGTGCGTACTCATTCCTCAAAAGCCGGCACACGTGTGCGTGGGTACTCATTCATGTTAAATGGCAGTAAAAGATTTTACATTAATATATTGATGATTAATTATTTCAGACTTTTTAATCTTACCTATTAAGAGGAGGTCGCTCTTCATAGTATTTGAAATTTTGTAAAAATATTACTTAATTTTTGTAAACATAATTTGAAGTTTGTATTTTTAAGTAATGTTATTCTTTTACAGGTAAATGATTTTTTAATTAGGTTCTATAAGTTTTGTAGCTAAGTATTACGATTCGATAATATCGTATGTTTATAAAATTGATTAAGAAAAAATTAATGAACAATCTATATATAGAAGTTTCTTATGTTAGTCTGTATGAGAGTGAATCGCGGTCGAACATATTTACAACTTTGTGACTCTCCCATTTTATTATGTCACTCTTATTTCGTCAGATTGTCTTAATCTGACGCGCTCGAGTTTTGTTTCAAATCCTCTTGTGGGATCCCGTACCATATTTTGTGGTCTTCTTTTAATTCTTCACAGTTGCATCCGCCGAAACATCGATAAAATTCTAAACAGGTACAATTGCGATATGACCCGAGTTTTAATGGATCATAGTGAAAATTTAAAAGCAAGCAAAGGTTTAATAGTTGACGTTACTAAGGATTTTTACCGGCTCGTTTGAAAAAATAAAAAAAAATTCAGTCCTACTACTCTTTGATCTTTTTGTTATGCGGAGAAACGAAGATTGACAAACTCAGTTCTTCATGTGTTACATCCGCTGACGACTGTACTTAAATTATAATTAATAAGTGCAATAGTCCTAAAAGTGTACATAACCCTTTACCACTTGAGTGTATTTGTACAATAAAGTATATTAAATCTATAACTGCCAACATACAAAAAAAAATCGTAGCTGTTAGTTAAATACCAAGCAAAGGAAGGAAGTAAAAGCAGGTGATTATTTGCTCATAAACTAACCATTTGCTTGAAATTTATCGCTTTATAACGAGCTAACGCTCTAGACGGATTTCTACAATTTACGATTTGCCGTAAAAACAAAATGTTATTAGCGTGTGTGAGGCGTGAGTGATTGCTTTTAAGTTTCTATATGTAGTATTGATGCTTGAATATTTATTCAAGGGTAGCTACGCCGAGGTTGGACCAAAGAGCTTTGTTTTTACAGCGACCAGTAAGACCTTAAATAATAATTCAAATTCATATTTTATTTTATTCAATTAGACTTTTACAATATCTTTTGATATTTATAAATGTATTATATTTATATCAATAAATTAATTGCAATGACCTGAATGGGTTACATATTATATGTGTAAGCAATTTTATGTATCAATTGCTGAATGCATGAATGAATGATCTTCCATAACTCAACGGCGGAAGGATTTAACTGAATTTCGTAAGGATCCGTCGAAATCTCAACCCGGCTGGACTATAATTGATATTATTTTTACTTTCAAGTAAGGGTTGCGAAGTTTAAACATTTCATACCTTATGCAAGAAAATTTATTTTCTAAACACGACTTACAAAATTTCTTGTTTTTTTTTCAGAATTTTTATCATTTTGTGGTCTATTTTCAATCACCATCCATACAATTAAAGCCGCTGATTTTAATCCCTACAATAGCACAGCTGAGGATGCAGATGATTTCACTTTTCCAAATTATATTCAAAAATTCAAACCAAGTACCGTTTGGAAAGAAATAGAGGATATAAACAAGGAAAACAATATTAACAAAACATTCAAAGAGGAATTTGACAAAATATACAAAGGTATAGACGAAACGGACGAACTCTTAAGTTTAGAAGTAAAAAACGGTGATCCGAAGATACTTCTACAAAAAGACGGTAGAAGATGGAAACCACCTGGAGATATAGTTAAAAATGAATTTGATCCATTTAGTGTAAGACGAAGAATACTGGAAATGATGAAGCAAGCGATATATCAGGTGAGAAACAAAATGATAGTGATGCAGACGATGAGGGAAAAGTATAAAAGGATGTCACTCTATAAAATGGGATTTTTGTTTAGCAAAACGGATACAACTTGTAAGACATTTTCTAGGTTCTCTTTTAAGGCATTTAAGATGTGTACGATGACACGACAAAGACTTGTAAATTCTTATGACTACAATTTGATCGATATTTTAGAAGCAAATGAAAGGATGATAGATTTATGGTTCGACATAGACCTCCTTATTGACTTGATAGACGTAAATCACGAGAGATGCAAGCTAATGATGGACCAAGTGATAACGAATAGGAAACATGCTTGGAAGTTTATAGACTGATTGGAATTTTAACATAAATTAACGTTGAAATAATTGTAAAATCTTTTATTTGTAAGAGTGAAAATAAAAATCAAGCTTTTAATCTTTTATTTTTTAAGGAAACCATTGATATCATGGAAGTATTTGTAAAATATATTTTGTTATGCGTGTCAATAAAATAACTAGATTCCGTAACGTCTGTTCCGTAACTTGACAACAGTATGGGTTTTTCACTCATCGATTGATATAGTACTTTTAATAAATAATATTTATAATAGTTAGTCTACTTAAAATTTGTTGGTAGAGTCAAACGTATTTTACATTATTTCATGACAATTTAAAAATTTTCTTTTCGATATAAGATCGACAGGCCGCTATAGCCGAGTGACCGCCCAGTGACTTTTTTCTAGAATTTCCTACGTCCAAAGGAAAAAAAAACCTTATAGAATTACTTCTTTGTCCGTCCGTCCATCTTTCTGTCAAGATCCTTTTTCTCAGGAACGCGTAAAGTTGTAAATTTGAAACTAATACCAAATACTCAGATCTCTTGTTCCTTGAAGCGATAAAAAAAATCAATTCATGTTGAGTGTGCACAATTAAAAGATGTGACCGTTTATGTCACTTTCCCATACAAATGTAAAGGGAACCAAAACCCTATAGGGTACTTTCCGATGACATAGAATCATGAAATTTGGCAAAAAGCTA
>JANCMC010003429.1:982999-1113828 GCA_024363005.1 Charaxes varanes
AAGTTAATATATATATTGTATATTATAAATTTGAAGTTACATAAGAAAAAAAAATTGCAGACACTGACAAATTAAAAAAAAAGTTCTGAAAAGTACAAACCACAAAATAACCTGGTCAAGTAATGCGTGATGATACGGAACCCTTAGTGCGCCAGTCTGACTCGCACTTGCCTGGTTATTTTGAATACCTACTATTCATGTTAAGTAAAGCGTTCCTTGATTTATTCTCAATGCTTTTCTCTTCACTCCAATTGAGTTTGTTTTAAATATTATAATAGAATGGGCAGGAAAATATCATAAAGGGATCGAGGTTTGAGCTGCGTACAGAGGCCCTAGCACGAACATTTCGAACCGTTCGAATCGACTTTGAAAATAGTCGAGCTGGGCCCACACCCTACCACCCTTAGTGTCAGAGCTCATAATGGGCACAGCAGAGGGCCCCACTAGCTTTAAGTGGTGATCCATGTCCAAGTCCATGGTGGCTATTAAAAGTACATGGCAAGCGGTAGCTCTCTTCAGCGAGGATGTGATGCGGCAGAAGAGAGAAGCTGAAAGACTGAGTGACATTAGAAAGACGGTGGCGTATTCTTCGCGGAGGAGTACAGTAGATGGACGACAATCCGGTGCATTCCTCCCTAAGAGGATTTGTGGCAGTGACTGACACGGGCCGTCGGTTGCTGCCACGTAGAGGTCCTAAGATGAACAGCGTACTTTGTGTTCCGGCACGCCGCCCCATGAAGTTAGGGTGAAGCCCTAGGAGGTGAGTCCGTACAGGACATCACTGGCGGAGATGTGGTAGTTTTCAAGACCGTTCCCATGTCTCCGCCGTGCAGTGATAAGGAGGAACTACCGTGGGGTTTTATTCGGTTGGAGCCCGACATAACTTCGCTCCTTGTGGCAGATGGGTACCCGCACCGGGAGGATATCACTTGAAAAAGAAAACCCTTTGTGTCAACGCGGATTGCATTAGCATTGATTAAAACCGTGACATGAAAAAGACTGGTCTCTTTTTGGCCTAGCACGAACAATTTCATCCTAAACACAGTCGACACTTCGATTCGAACGGCTCGAAATGCTTCGTGTTAGGGCCTCAGTTAATTCGCCTTTTAATTGTTAAATTATCGTGAACTCAATTTGATGCGTTATAAAATTTTATGTTTTCTCATAATTAGTATATCGCTCGTTCATTACAATAAAATGTTAATTGACAAGGTCTAGTATGGTTCTCTGAAGTATTATTAACCGACCGAACGGACAATCAAATTTTAGATTATGCTATTTTTAGTATCATTTCTTTTATTATACGAGATGGGTAAGTTATATTTTAGTTTTAATACTAAATAAAAGTACAAGAAGATAGATAGATAAGAAAAAACGCAACATATAAAGGATCAGCGAAATCGATCCAGCCGTACACGCGTGATGCCGTGACTAAGGAAAGGGGGGTTTCTTTTCTATATATAAAAATTAATTTCAACGACAAAAAAGATGTATTACTTAAGAGGCTAAATGAAATCTGCTGAGATAAACAAGACAATTAGGAAAATCCGCGCCTTCCAGATCCAGATTACGAAATTTAATTTATTACGGAGTTCTTATCAATATTGAAGCTATTTCTTCAGCAGTTGTATATATTTTTTTAACACACGGGCGTCTGTTCCTAAGTAACGTCGTAAGAAGGTAAGACGCCTGTTTTACACAAATATTTTATTAAATATATTCAATCAAAGTCTAAATGTTTTATTCATATATACTTTACAGTACTTTTATTATTATTATTTTTAAAATCATTATTATAACATTTGGTAAGACATTTTACGAATTAAAAACTAAGTTTACAGCGGTTCCGACGCGCCCTGCACTGAGAAGAGCCCGCAACAAACTCAGTCGGGTAATTTTTTTAGATTTCATAGAAATAACATTAGTTTAATAAAATTAAAATTATACTTTGGACTTACATTGCCTTACCAAATTCATGAAACGGCATTTTATGATTGCGTAACGGGCAACTATTACAGCGAACCCGGAGTAGTCCGGTCCCCGTGTAACCCGGTGCCCCCTGTAATCCGAAGTTTCATCATCAATGGTCTGTAATTTGTCGGATTACAAATTACTCTGCTGTAATAAAAAACAAGTGTGCTTTTGTAAAAGACATTGTACCGGATTCGCATCCCATGGGTTCTGTATATAATTCTAGACCTTCCAGTGGTGAGATTTTTTGTCGGATTGTTCTTGAAACTTTTTTAATTATTTTTTTACCCTTTTTTTAACTTAATACTGTATAATATCATTATAAGTATCTGTCCCGATGCGATTTTAACTCGGAAACAAATTTCTTCAATATTTTTACATCAAACCGTTGTGTCTTAAAACACCTTCACAAATAATAAATTGTATTATTATTATTTTTTTAATAAAGAATATTAGGTATACTTTTAGGTATGTCTAATATTCCCTTTTCTCCCTCCTACTAAGCTTAAATTAAAAGCTAGTATTAGGAGTGGGTGCGACCCCGACGTCGGTGGGGTTTGCAGGGGAATTGAAATCTTAAAATCAAAGTTAAGGAAGGCTAAAAATCTGTTATATGATGTTGAACTGTCTTTTCTAAACATTATTTATTATATTACGTATATTTATGCAGTCTAAGTATACTGTATAATTATACAGTCTCAGAACTTTTCCCAAAGTTGCTTTTTGCATTCTAATGAGTGAAATTCCGTCTTATTATATTATATTTAATATTTGTAGTATCAGGGGATATTACAAATATCAAATATTGAGGTGTGCGTTCCGTTGAAGGTACAAAACCAATATTACCTAGAATCTTGAAATTTGGCAGGAAGCTATTTTTGTAGCACATATATAAAATCCGGAAAAATCCTAGACTCCAAATTTGTTGTGGTATCAGTATCCGTTTGTCTATCTGTCTGTCGGTTCATCAAAACCCGTTTTCTTAGAAACGCGTAGAGGTATAAAGTTGTAATTAATACCAAATACTAAGGTCTATAATCCCTTGAACTTGTGAAAAAAATCAATCCTCTAAGTACATGCAATCAAAAGATATAGTCATTTCCCATACTAGGTACTTCCCATTGACCTATAATCATGAAATTTGGCAAGTAGTAGTATATCTTAAAGTGCAAGTATGGGAAAATTCAGAAAACCATGAATTTGTAGTTCCATCACAATTAATAAATGAGGTGACTTTTTCAAAATAAAAGAAATCCTATTAAACGTAAATACGTTCTTAAAGTAACTTGGTTAAGTATTACGTAATGGTACGGAACCCTTAGTGCTCAAGTCTGACTCGCATTTGCCCGGTTTATTTAACCATAAAACGCAAATCATAAATATTCTTGATTTTATTATTTTAAATTAAATATATTGTGGAGAGTTTTTTTCTAAAAAATGATGCAATGCAACCTCAGAATGTATTGCCTGTGAAGATAAACTATTAAAAAAAAATCTAATAATTTTATTTCAAAAACATATTAAACAACACTACTAGGATTTCTAAATTATTTTGAATTTTTGCATTCATAAATTATTATTTTTTCTGATTGTATTGTATTCCTTGTTGTATATTTATTATTGAGCCGCCTGTTGGTGTTGTAACAAATAAAAATAAAATAAAACAAATAAAGTTTGATCTAAACATAATTTATACCGATTTGTTCACTTTCGACGGAGTAGAAATCAGTGTAGTGCTGTGCTTTGGCGGCGGATTCGGCGGTGTAGCTTTCGGGTTGCAGCATTGCACCGATTTTCTCTCGCATTCATTCACGGATTTAAGCAAAGTAGACGATTTTCGTCGAATCGTATACCTACTAAATGAATGTTATTAAAACGAGAGTGAATATATTTTTGAATTTTGAAGTAAGATATGAATGCGCATGCGTGATTTGATACATTCGGCCGTTTCCCTAGCGATAGAAATAACATAAAAATTAGCAATGTGATTTATTATAATTAACAGTATATAATGTAAATAGTGTATATAAATATGTGGAACGAAGAAACGAGCGATATTTTTTTTTCCCCACAGGCTGCAAAAATATTTTTCATCGGATGCTATTTTAGTCAAGTACTGGTCTTGATAAAAATTTTAGGTCAAAGGAACAACTGTTTAAAAATCATTACCTTCTTAATCATTATCCAATGATAGGTGAAAGGATATAGGCCGATAATACCTCATCACAATATTATTAGAGTAAATCGAAATGAGATAAACGGAGGAATCGCGGAGAAAGTTGCAACTTATAGCTTGTGTTTTTCGTATAATAGTTTCACAACGTTAAAAGAACATCAAGCGGTCAGAAATTCATAGACAATAGGAGGAAAACGTACCAAAACTGTAACCATTAGGAGAGATTTGGCGAGTAAAATCCCTTTGCTATAGCACAAAGGGCCCCGCGTCACACACACTACGACAGACCAATGAAGCATTGTCTAATGAGAAGGGACATATATTGTTATAAGTGCTTATACGTCTTTTTTATAACAAGGGGCAAAACTCGTAGATACATACAAATACAAAATACAAAGATATTTATTTCTCAAATAAATTGATACATAAAATGTTAACAATAAGACCTCTGATGTAGATAAAAACCTGTAGCTCAGAAATTTCGCTATCACGCCCAGGAATATAAATATAGTATTATTTAAGAACAAATATCTAAAATCACTATATATAAACAAGGTTCCAGAAACATAGATCGCTTAAATGAATAAGTAACATGCGTACATGTGAGTGAAAATGTGTGTATATAAGTGTGTGTCTGTCTGTCTGTGTGTGTTTATGTGTGTGTCTGATGTGTGTGCATGCGTGTGTGTGTGTGGTTAAGTGACATTAGCTGCAGTCGGTATCTAGGTTATTTATCTATACTGCAATGAAATGGCTGGATCGATTTGAATGTATTTTCTATTATCGTGCAGGACAACGTCTGTCGGGTCCGGTAGTGTAATATACATTTTATTAACAGTAATAATATATGAAATTCTAATCGTTACATTTATTTTATTCCAATAAATAAGGAACGTCCCCGTTTTTTTAAAAGCAGCTTATTTATTTACATTAAATGTTTGCTACATACCAGCAACAGTATTTTCATTTTAAAATTATTTCAGTGATCAGGAAATACGGAGCGAGCAAACACTTCGAAAAACATTTCTCTACTCAATTACTGGGCACACATACTTCTAATTATACAATTTCATACTTTAAAACACTTATTGGAAAATAATTGAGCGTACTTTCTCATAGATTAAAAGTATATTTTAAAAGCACGGCACATAACTATATTTCCTACATGATATATGTATATTCTTCCTTCTAAATTCCCTCGTCCTGTAAATATTGAATTTTTGTTGATGTCTGTATTTAGTCCATATTGTAAGTTTTTGTGTTAATATATTAAGCACTAGCGGACCCAGCAGACGATATCCTACCCGAACATTGGGTTACTTACTATTTACTACATTCTATTATCCCCGTCAATATTCTTGTTCGCGTTCCCGTTTAGATCAATTTTATTTTAAACGCCATAAGGTTACATTACAAAAGTAGTAAAATTGTTAAAAAAGTTAAAGTTAAATTAGAAATAATATTATATGATAGTTAAATATTTTTAAATTTTCTAAATTTCCGCGCAATTTTCTTTCACAAGGACCTTCTCCCACCAATAACAAACACAACCAAAAAAATTATTTTTAATGGTTCCAGCTGTGAAGGGAAATTGGGATTCATTTTCATATATATTAACCACTAGCTGTGCCCGTAACTTTGTCCTTGTAAAACTAGGTAATAAGATATAAATTACATTTTAGCGTGATAATATATAGAATTCCTCGCTAAATGGGCTATCTAACACTAAAAAATTTTTCAAATTGGAAAAGTAGTTCCTGAGATTAGAGAGTTCAAGCAAAAAAACAAGCAAACAAATTCTTTAGATTTCTATATTAGTATAGATAATAAGATTAGGTTGTAAATATTGCATGTCCATATTTCTGTATATAAATAATTTGGGAGACTCGAAATTTTGTTACGAACTTCTGCCCTCGCAAATTTACCGTGATTATACGTCGCCCTCATCTCCGTCATGAATATATTACCAAACTTGTTTGACTTGATACGACGATTTTGTCATGGTAATTATTACATTTGAGTCTGCCCTGCGCTAAATTTGGGCTACAGATTGGGAAGAGGTGGCGCGGGATCGGGGCCGATGGCATTTCTGTGAAGACACACTTTGGCTATCTATGCCAGAGGAGTAAGTAACAATTTAAATATTCGATAGTTTAACTGCAGGACAAGGGGCTGAAAACCGTCGGTGCTTGGTTTGAACGCCGACCCCACTATGCTATGGTCAAGGCCATCTCCAGAAGTTTTTACCTTAAATAAGCTAAGCTGAAGAGGAAAGAAGCATGTTTTTTTTATGTTACAAGGGGTAAACCAGCAGACAGCAGGCAGCTAAGTGCCTACTGACACCCATGGACGTCTGCACGACCAGGAGAAAAGCAGATGCGCTGCCAGCCTTTAATGAAGAGCTTAGACCACCGGGAAGTCTCACAAATCGAACGAATCGCGATAACAATACCCTCACTTGACGTGACAACATTGCCGGCACTTCACGCCGATCTTATGTAAGAAAGAGGTACGGTACCCGGACGGGCCCGCTCAGTTCGGCTACAAGGATAACGCTGCCTCTAATTAGAAAGACGAAAAAAAAGGGGAGGAGAGAAAGGATGCGGATAGTACTGTCATGGACGGTATAGGGAGAGTGACAATAGCAACTAGGGTGCTCCGTGGTCGCGTACCCGTGCCGGATCTTACCAGTTATCGGACAGATAAAGAAAGATCAACCCCCTAGGAGCAAAATTAAAGGAGTACTCTCAAATTTATCTTGTTATAGTTTTCTAATCTATTTAATTTCAATGGTTCTTGATTAAATACATCTGATACCAAGTAAAAATAGTTTTAAAGGAAGATCTCTGCAAAGCTTTGAAGTCGCTTTGTAAATGGTTAACGGGGATGTAAAACCTCATTTGGTTTGACCATTTTATGTTTTCATGAAAGTGTAAATACTTTAATTGAAATATCGGTTAAAGTCATCTTTTAGATTGTTTTGTTTTAGTTTTTTAACACATTCAATTTAAATGATTCTTGATTAAATAGTATTTTCTAAGCAGGAGAAAATAATAAAAAATTAACATAAATTAATATGATATTTAAAGAAGTTAAATCTTTCGTGTTCCTCCAAAATTATTAATAACATAAATAACGATGTTAAATTTTTTAAAAATGATTTGAAAAACCAAGTAATTAAAAAAAATTGACCATGTTTCTAATATCAGTGCAAATAATCAAACTTGCATCTTTTCCCATATACCGGAGCCAGACATAGCTCAAAGTGTTTGGACTTTTTTGTCCTTGAAGACTACAGAGCACCACAAAACTTTGTGCAGTTGCACAAAGTCCCCGGCCACAGTACATGATCATTGAAATGATCATTCAAATGAACCAATGTCTGGCTCCGGCAATAGAATAAGGTCATTCTCGAATAGCGCTCAGGAAAAAGCGTTTTCTTTTATACGTATCGCGTGTGGAGATAAACACCATGCAAACCGGTCCATCCAGGTTTCACATGGCCGTGACAGGGTCCAGACATTAACGACCATTTAATTGGTATCTTAAGCAAATACTAATGATGACCCACTTTTTAAGTTTCTGTAAACGGTAACAAATCAATCATACGCAGGAAATAAAGTAACCAAGTTTATTTCTCTAAAATCAAACTAAATCAAGAGTTTCTTATTCCAAATAGACATTTTATTCGAGTAAACTTTTACAAGCTCGTTTTTTTTATATATAACAAGGGGCAAACGAGCAGGCGGTACTCTTAAGTGACTACCGACGCTCATGGACAACTGCAAAAACAGGGGGATCGCAGATTCGTTGCCGGCCTTTGAGAAATGAGTATGCTCTTTTCCTGATGGTCCCTAAGTCGTATCCGTTCGGAAATACAGACGCTGGTAATCGTTTGAATCGTCGAATGTTTTAAAAGCTACCACTGATTCGGAAAATTCGAGCCTTGAGAAGAAACAGCAAGGAACTTGTTAGCCAATCCTTTAAAAATAGTTCTTACAAAAAATGAGTTTAATACACTTGCATTTTATCTATTAAGTACAGTCGACCAAGAAAGTGCTTTACCATTTTGGATGACAGCTCCTACTTTAAGAAAATTTTGCTCAGGGTTATTGTTAAAAATTAAAGCAAAAATGTGCCTTTCCACTAATTGACGTGCAAGCGACATTCGACCTTAGAGTGGCAAATCAATTTAATCCACTTTCACACATCCGATTTATTGGAACTACGCTTTTGTAAATACACTTTAAAAGTATCTGTACTTTTAATCTCTTCTGTAGTTAGAAATACTTAAATTGAGTCCGACACTCACTTGTTGTTGGGCTGTTTATATATTTGCTGTTTTTTTTTAAACTTAACACTATATAATCGCACCGAGGTTGGCTTCCGCATTACTGTTTTTTTTTTATATAAGATAAAAACAAAATATATTCAAACCACACATTTTATTCACTTAACATTTCCTTAAACTAGTCGGTTGCATTCGATGAATTTAATTGCGCTTATTACACAAATTGACTTACGGTTTAGTGATTATGACTTCGACTGATTTATGTAAAGAAAATGATTAGACATGGGCTCCTTTAGGCTTCTGACTACGTCCTTTACTAGTGGAACAACTTTCTGAAATTGTTCATCAACTATCAACTAGTTAAAAATCCCCCTGCAGTACACCACAACAAAATAATAAGAGTTCATTGGGGAAGGAGATATAGGATTGATTGGTCCAGTTCTATCATTGCTTCCCACCAAAAAACCTTTGAACCATTGTAATTATTCTTCTGGGAAATTTGGTCTTCCAAACTCAAGGTACACTAAAAGATTCTACTTGGGTATATTGGTTTTCTAAGAACAACGGTAGCGAGTTATACAGTAAAATCCTCGGTTGGCTTCCAAATCCTTTGGCTCTCGGGACAAATTCGACAGATAAGACCCGCGGCAAATGGTGAGATGATCTCATTAACACGGAAGCCAAATCAGCACGTGCCGCAAAATTTCTCCCGAAAACACACAATATTCAGTACTGTTCCCATTTCGGAATTCGTTGAAATTATTATTTTTGTGTATTTCTGAATCCCAGGTAGTATTTTAGCAAATCAGCAGAAGTTTTTTTTATCTTGAGTTTATCTTGTATATTTATACTCTATACTAATATAGTATGTATAACGCTGAAAAGTTTGTTTGTTTACTTAAACATGCTAATCTCAGGAACTGTTGGTCCAATTTGAAGACTTCTTCAGAATTAGATAGCCCATTTATCGAAGACGGCTATAGGCTTTATTATTAGAGGTAGCGCCATGCTTGTAGCCGAATTGGGCCGGCGCGTCCGGGTACCAGTACCTCATTCTCACATGAGCAACAAGCTGGTCCTTCGAAGCCGGATCAAGAAGCAGCAAAGCAGTCGTGTGAAACGTCGGGAAGAAGATTCACTGCCCCAGAGACGTTTTTTTTTTTCGCCAACTAAGATCAAGGTTGCTGTGCGCAGATGAAATTTTTTGCCGACGGTCGTGACTAGTCTTTGTAATGGCAAAAAAAGTGCGTGCCAAATTTTAAATGGACGCCAATAACGCGTTGTATGGCAGCGGCGATAGGTTTGAAATCGACCTGCGGAAATAATTTTTAATGTCCCACATCTTGTGTTAGAGATTACTCATTCAACGAGAACATTTATCGAGAGCCAAGTCGGAGCCATCCATATGATATATCACCTGAATTTAACTACTAAAAATTTTATTGGTTTGGATAAAATAGATTGGATTGGTATGGATTGGAAATGTAATTCCAATTTTGTGGTGAACACCTCATTGTTTTTATAATAGACTAATTGTTACCCGCGACTTCGTTAGCGTAAAATTTGTTGAAAATTTTTAGCGCGATGATATATAGCCTATAGCCTTCCTTGATAAATGGGCTATAAATGGGCTATGGGCAAGGAAAATATAGCTATGGCTAGCTATATCTTCCTTGATAAATGGGCTAACACTGAAATATTTTTTAAATCTGACCTACTGGTCTTTAAAATAGTGTTTGTATCTCTTGTGAGAAACAAACAATACTTTATAAATATGTATGTAATTTCAAATCTTAAATTGTGTACTAATATATAAAGCTGAAGAGTTTGTTTGTTTGTTTGCTTGGACGCGCTAATCTTTCCTTCTTCCATACATTACCAGGAGATGAACAAATCGAATAGATAGTTGTTTTATGCGTCTGCAGAGATAGATAATATAATATTGTAATTTTTTGTCAAACTAACTTTTGCATATTGGACAAACCTCTGTGGTTTATAATATGCAATTTAACGATGTCCTATAATGCATTTTGTTACAAAATTAAATAAAAAACAAAAAAAAAAGGAACTACTGGTTCGATGTGAAAAATTCTCTAACATCGCGCTAAAATTAAATCTATTTTTTTACCTAATTTTACGCGGACTTAGTCGCAGACACAGCTAGTATTATATATACGACACAATAAATAATTTAAGGCGGACGAAATCGCGCGATTTAGCTAGTTTTTATTGTTGCTTTTTAAATGTACAGTTTTTTTTTTAATTTTTAAAAATATCTCGCTCATAGACTTACATTTATACAGCTTTTGTAAACTGGCTCTCTACGTCACTTCTAACTGTGAATAAACATTGTCTAATCTGTATATGTATATACATATATAATAATCAATCTCAACTTCTCTTGGTTACGGCATCACACGTGAACGGCTGGACCGATTTCGCTAATTGTTTGTTATTGTCAAGAGGTTTTATGAGGGGAAAATTTAAGAAAGTTGCGTGGAGAATTAGAAAATTTAAGAATACTTAACAGTGTGGTGGATTATTTCTAATGAAACTGGTATGGGGGCAGGGACGGGATCGGATTATTTTAGCGGCCAAATTAATATCATTGACGATAAATTACTATTTTGAATCTATTTTTAGATACTATTGCCTTTTCTGTGTATGTCGGCGGTCGGCGTATGGCGGAGCCGGCAACCCAGCCCTTTCCGATCGTTTCGATCCTCTGGCATTGCAGAGAGATGTGAGTTCACTCTGTATCTTTTATCGCATATATCATGGAGAGTGTTCGGCATACCGGCATCTGAGTTTCATCACAGGACCTCTGGTCAAAATTTTAAATCCCACCCTCATCACCTCGATATCCTAAAGTACACAGCTGTGCGCTTTTAGAAACTAGAAACTTTTTGCCTCGCACAATTACGAACCAGTTGCCAGCGTAAGTATTTCCGAACGGATACGACTTAGGGACTTTCAAGAAAAGAGCATGCGCATATCTCAAAGTCCGGCGATGCATCTGCGAACCCTCTGGTGTTGCAGGTGTCCATGGGCGTCGTTAGTCACTTAGGCGAACCGCCTGCCCATTTGCCCGTCGTTTTATACAAAAAATGTATAATCAAATTTAACATAAACCAGAGAGTGAATATTTAAAGAAAAAAACATATTTTTCTTGATTCTTTTTCTATGTTTATTTTTTAAGGGGGTTTCTTCCTTATTGAAGGTTGTCACCACCATAGTTAATTCCAAGTTATAACTACCGTCGGCTTATACCCGCCTGTACCAATTTATATAAAAATTTTACCTCTCCAGAACAAAATTACATTACAAACAGCAAAATTGAAACCACCACCATTTTTCTCAATTGCAGAAGTAGACTTTTGTTTCTAATGTTTATATGCTTATTCAGTGGGTCTGAGAATCGGCTACTATCTATTTTTTATACTCCTAAGTGATAAGGGTGGCCCACGCTGACGAAGTCGCGGGGCACAGCTAGTTTATATCTAAATATGCATTAAAGAAACGAAAGTTGTCTATTCTTTTATTTTCGTAAAAATGTATAATTACTATGGTAGGTAGCCATTAAGACCGCGCGTTAATGAAACATTGTCTCGTTTTGAACAATTCACATAGATACAAGATGTTATCTCACGTCCATCGCACCGTTGACTCGGGGAAACTATAATACATAGAATTAACGATGAAAACAGTTTTCTAACGGTGAATTATAAATTTTTTGCTAATTTGCGTATTAGGTGTATGTAATACGAATTCTTAAAACTAATTACGATTGTATGATAAAAATTAACAAGTGCTACGATCCCGCAAATGTTCGGAAACTTATCAGAATTTTTGTTTTTTTTTAGTTTTGATGTATTTTCGTTCCTTTCTAGTTATATCTATATAATTTTTATTTTATTTCACAAGGAAAACTTACAGCTAAAACAGAAAGATAAACAAACAGGTAGAGAGGTGAAGTAAAGCTAATTACAAGTTTTCACAGATAGATATTGAATACGAAGGAGTAGAAAAAAGCTCACATGGAAAAAAAATAAGAAAAAGAAAGTAGCAGTACAAGAAGTGAAATGAAAAAATACACAGGGAAAATATGTTTACATACAATTTTTTAATATAAAATAATGTAATATAATATGTATAATCTATAATAATATATAATAATCGTTTATACTAGTCGTCGGCAAGGATTGTTATGCGGGCCAAAGTGGTCTATGACCTCTCTCTTTGCGGCCCGCGACTGTTTTGTAAATGGCAATCTTATTATTATAAATAGATAATAATTACATTACACAACCACAAAGTTTGTTGTGACGTTCTGAAATTTAGCGTTTTTGATATCCGTTTTATTTGAGGGCACTGCGAGCACCCGCGAGCCCTTACAAGAAAAAACCCAATAGGGGAAGCGAGAGTTATACTAGCTAGATCGTTTTGTTGAGAACTTACTTTATTTATTTGATTTTACAAGTATGTACAATATAGGTCAGGGATAAATAAATGACTTGACTCAGTTGCTTGTTTGTTTGCCTGCTATAATCTTTCTCATAATTACACTTGCGTTTGTGTGGTTTTACGTTCAAGGGATTTAATTCATTCATAATGTTTTCACTCGATTCTGGGATTCGATTTACGTCATTTGATACAAATAATTTATCCCACCAAAACCGGCTTCATTAAAAATGTTGCCACAACGCGGCTATATGGCACGCATTGTCAAAAAGTTACCAGACCTCTTGTAGAGCCACGCCTCTAACTCTACACGCCCGTACTCTATACTTCGTATCTACACTGACTCTACACCTTAGTCAAAATATGTGTCTTGGTAAAATCTATTTAATGTTCATTATTTTCAGTTGTACAATATTTCTTGTAATATCAAAACAGACGCGGTGAAGCGTTTCGAGAAAATATATTTAGTGCTCCTGCGCTCCGTCTGTCTCGTTATGGGGAGGGGGGGGGGGGGTCCCGCTAATTGTTACAAGATATGTTGCAAAGGGAGGCCTATGCCCAACAGTGGACTATCGAGGGTTGACAAAAATGATTATAATGAATGTTTGTTCCACGTTTCATACGAGCATACTCTACATTTTAGAATCAGATATTTTCCGCTCCATTTGATTAATTTACTTACTTTTTTAAAAACAAGACTCAGTTAAAAGGCGCTAGATAGTTTTAATATTATAATACGGCACTAGATAAGTACAGCTCCCTATCTAGTGCCGTATTATAATGTTGTCTGCCAACGCAGACGTTGTCCTGCTCGAATGTTGGGTTACTTACTATACCAGTTCCCCTTTCTTTTTATTGAGAACTTAAGCCAACTTTTTCTATTGCCCCCGCAATTTTTCATACCTTTTTTTATGAAAACTTTTTTCTCTTTTTTAAAACTTTTCATATATCAAGGAACATACAAAAATAAATAGCCTAATTGGCTAAGCTGTTCTCGAGTTGGAAGCTTGGCAAAATTCATTTTTATGTATATAGATGATCATATAATCATTTATATATTAATACGCGAAACGAAAATTTTAGATACCATTTTACGAAAATTGCGCGGACGGAGGAGTTTGAAATTTGGCACAATTGTAGTTCATATATAGGAAGGTGTGCGATTGCTAATATATTCTTATAATATGCATTATTAATATATTAAATTATTAAAATAAAACCACGCGCACACTAATGCCAAAGGATTTACACCATTTACACACGCACGTATTGGGTGATGCCAAAGCGTAACCGTGACAACCGTGTGTTATATTATTTGTCAAATTTTATTTATCTGTAAATAGAACAATATATGTCATTGTGCGCAAAAAGGTTTGTGGGCGAATTTCGACCAGCCGGCTATATTTAGTTTAACTAATTTCACAAACAGGATAACCATAGTCACATAACAAATCACAAATGCTCCTAAATGGCACTGGTAGTAGAATATAAATCCAAATAGCAAAACGGTTAACCAATTTTATCGCGAGCTTTTATTCAAAACCTTCTAATGGACAGATGTTTGTATGGCGACACGCGGTTTTATTGTAATTACTAACGCCCTATTGAAGGTCAATTCGTGTCTAGGTGTGTGCCGGTAATAATATTCATCATGTGTTTATTTCCATATACCTAACGCTAAGTAACCGTGTAAATACATTAATTTTCCACTGGCCGGAAACAAAGTGTAAGAATATCATAAGTGCTATAAATTGTTATGGTTTTTTTTTGAAAAGGAGGTTGGTTATTTTTTGAGATTAAAAAAACCATTAAATTCGATTCATCTTCACCAAAGGCTTTACACGAGCTTTACACTTGTGTGAACTTTTTGGGTGAACAAATAGCGTGAAACTCGCGTCATCGTCATTGAAAGCTTGATTTTGACTTTAATGTTACCGTTACCGACACCTCTGACGAATCGTTTTCACTCATGTTGGGACTACCGGAGTTCGTTTTTTTTGTAATTCTTACGTCGGCAATTCCTTTTTTTATTTAAACAAGTCACGAGACTTGGCATACGCGTTGTTGATTAAAAATGGTTTAGATTTTCCAAAATAAAAATATATTGATTAATGATTCACTTATTTATCACTAATGTAACCAAAAAGACAGTAACAACATAAAAACTATGTCTTCTACCCAGCGTTGTCCGCTAAAATTGCAGGGTCATCAATCTGTAGTAACTTGCTGTTACATGTTAGCAATTATTGCATTTTTTTAATGTTTTGTAGGTATATGTGCCACAGTTTCGTTTGAATTTATTTGAATAAATATCTCCGACGCAAATACTTTTTATATATTAATGAATTCATTAATTATGTCGTTGCATTTATTGTTAGAGTTTTAATAAAATGTTACTCTTTGTTTCAGATGAGCGGCAAGCGCACACGAAGCTATAGATGCGCCGTACACCAGAGAGACCGCGAGGTTAGCTCTGAGAACGACTTTCATCTTCTTCTAGAAGATCCCACGCTTTTCGCCAGGTACTTTCATTTTAATTAACATAATTGTAGATATGAATATTAATTACCCGACTAAAGATGTCTGAAGAATATGAAATCGTGATGAATACGTTACTAAAAGCCTTATTTGTATTTAGTAATCGTATGAATTTAATGTTATTTGGTTACGCAGATAAAGTACCTTAAAAATGTATTATATACTTATAACATACTTTTTATAAGAAGGGACATGTAAAGCCGCACTAGAAGAATCATATTAGACTAGGTTAGGCAGAGGAGGGATCGCTGGTAGTGGTGGTGAGTGTTAGTGGTCACTAATAAGAGTCCTCTTAAACTTACACCTGGATTACTAGTTCCAGGCACTTAAAGGTTCCTTCTTCTGCAACGATGAAAGAGGATTTCACCCCTTGAATGTGAATTACAAATTTCAATTTAATCCAAGAATTGAAGCGCGTTGATGTCTAATGTATGACATAATTTAGATTATACTGTCTTTGTAGAGTTTTATTGCATTTAGATTTTATCGAATATAAAACTCCCTTAGCACAATTTAATATTTTTTATATTACAAGGGATAAATGAGCAGGCGGTTCATCACCTATGGGAATACCGACGCCCGAGGACATTTGCACCACCAGAAGACTCGCAGATGTGTTGATGGCCTATAAAGAAGGATTTAAGCTACCTGGAACTCTGTAATGGGAAAATTGGGCAATAATAAAAGTATTCCTAGTATTAGTGAAAAAAGTGATTCATAAATGATTAAAATCTTGAATCACGCTTAAGGAAGGAAGTTCAAACCAAAAAGCTCTTGCGTAACACTGACTAAGAGGAAATATTGAAACTTGAAAGTGATTTTATCTCGTTGCATTGCAGTTACGTAACGATCTTTTTTTTGCTAATATCGAAGTTTTGAGCTAGCTTTTGAATATTCTTTATAAAGAAATCATCTTGTATTAAAAAAGGCATACAGTTGACATAATTGGTTGTATGTAAAGTCGGTCTACGGACGATACTTTATTTATAACGCCCAACACTTGTGCCAATCGTGCCTCTCTATCCCTTTTTCCGCGCTCTCGCTTGCACGCTCGACTCAGGCGGAACGTGACACTTTTTCGTGCGTGCAGACGTCATTTATTAGTAGTTCGATAAGACGTTAAAAAGTGCGTCCACAACGTATTATAATGTTACCTAATTAAATAAACATTAATGGGACCATTGAAACTTAATGAATTTATGGGATGGTAAAAAACTCACATCTCGATCTATAAATGACAAACGAATTTCTCAGTTTAGTATGGATTCACCGTGTAGTTGCCAGGCATCGCGTTGCAGAGGAAGGAACCATATCAGTCCCTAGGACTCGCGACTCAGGTGTAGGATTAAGGGTACTCTTTAAAGCGATGACGACTCAGTAATTCCACCCCTGCCTAGCCAAATCGGGTATTGTCCTACTAGTCTTATTACAAAGGCCATGTAAACATGATGAACTTGTGATAGTTCTTGACATTGACATTCTTAACATTTCAGAGACGAATGAGACGAACTTCTTAGCATTCCATGGATTCACCGTGCGGGTGCCGGGTCCATAGCGTTGCAGAGGAATATATAAAAACAGAGTTACATGGTATATATAAAAGAAAAACATAAATGTTATATCAATTATAGATGGCTACAGCATGGCCTCCTCAAAATTATTTTTATAACAGCTACTGTTAAAAGAGGAGCTAACGAGTGTCTTGCTGATTCTTATCGAGGTTCGACTCTTGTTAGCTTTAAAAATATTTGACGATTCAAAACAGCTTGTAAATGTCTACTTGAATATAATTTCAATTTTAATTTGTGTATTGTCTGTGGACAATACTTAAGAAGTAACTTTATATGTGAAGTAAAGAAAAGTCAAAAGATAACACATATATAAAAATCAATCATTAAAGTTCGTTAAAACTCGAAAATGTCTGTACCGACATACATTCCGTTTGTTCATAGAGCCATCTACCACATTCAAGCGGCCATCTACCACAGTGACGCCTATCTCAGTGCGGAAATGGCTGCCCCGAAGACGATCCCGGATTCGGTATAAAGGAACTAATAGAGTAATAAAAAGGAAAAAGAAAGATTATAAGATAATATACTTTAAAAATGGCACGGACATTTAGCCTGTAGAGAAAATTGATTAAGAAACAGAAAAGAAAAACGTTTTTTTTTCCATTAAAACAGAGAAGATTTTAAAGAAAGGAAGGAAAGGAAAAGTCGAAAAATTATTTAAGAAATGAACTAGACTAGGTGTAAATCACGTAGTCTACTACGAGAACATGTAAAAGTCTAGTTGAATAAAAAAAATAAAAAAAAATTTGAATACGCAATCGGATCTCGGCGTGCTCCGTCGCCATGAATTACACAAGTGAGAGCGATGCACCGGCCTGTGCAAGATTACGACCACATAAATCTATGCACACTCAATTCTGTGTGGGTCATTTGAGATCAATTTTTGACCTTAGCATACGTTTTACACGACTAGGCTATAATATGAAGACTTTTACTGTAACTCAAACGCATCTAGGCAGCGGTCAAGCGTGCTCTGTTGCCATATATTACACAAGTGAGAGCGAATCACCAGCGTGTGCAACTTTACGACCACATAAATCTATGCACACTCAATTCTGTGTTTATCCTTTCAGCTCCATTCATGACCATAGCATACGTCTTACATGCCTCGGCCATATGAAGACTATTACTATAACCCAATCGGATCTAGGCCGCGGTCGCCGTCCTCAGCGGGATGCTGGCTCTCTCTTTCTACATCCACAACATTATTATAACCATAATGAGTAACAATGCACGACAGGACAAGAATGTGAGTGACTAAATCTTATTTAGAAACACTTCAATCAACTTCAATTAACGG
This sequence comes from Charaxes varanes, assembly GCA_024363005.1. Taxonomy (NCBI): domain Eukaryota; kingdom Metazoa; phylum Arthropoda; class Insecta; order Lepidoptera; family Nymphalidae; genus Charaxes; species Charaxes varanes. Next base: position 1,001,308 of record JANCMC010003429.1, read on the forward strand.
AACGATGAAACTTATTGACAACTAAGTGGTTTTTTTTCATTCTTCATAATTAGGTCCCCACGGATATCGACCTTCCGTCGATATTCAGACCAAAGACTTGGAATTCGAGCGAGTCTTCCAGGAGACTCCCTCATAGGCGAATAACGGGAAGAACGCCTTATCACCGGATATGACACTCGGATCTTTGGACGGCGCTGTTTCGGTTGAGCTTTCGAGCCCCCGATCCCGGGACTGACTCCTGCTTCGGCGGTTGAGTCTCCTGGGATAAGGAACAGTGCCCACCAAGATCCGAACCTACTAGAAACGACAAACACGGATACGACTACCAGATTGACACCCCAATGGCAGGGCTGCTTTTTACACAGCCCTGCCACGCCTACGAGATTCCCGTCAAGGTCGAGTCTCGTAGGCAAAACAGAACACCGGGCAGCTACGGCTGCCGTGAGACAAAAGCCCGGGTAAGAAGGTCCGCCTCGAGGCCCGTACTCCTTGTAACCTTGGTTACAAAAAGAACCTGATGATGATCCTTGGAATGTACACATAATATTTTATCAAAATCGGTAAAGCTGTTTAGGAGGAGTAGAGTGACAAAAGCTTGTACGGTCAATTGTTATACATAAAGATACAAACTGATTAATTTTTAGGTATCCTAATTTAATTTAAAAACTTGCTAGGAGTGTGTATGCGTGTGTGCGTGCTTGCCTGCGTGCGTGTGTGTGTCTAGTGGTTACATTACGAAATTAATTCCATTTCTTCTACCGTTGAATTAATGAGGGTCTAGACTTATCTGATTTTTTCTTACGCATTTATGTATCCTTCATTTTGCATAATCTGAATGGCTATTAAGTTTGTCTTGAAACTTTTTTCACCTAAATTTTGATGGGGATATAGAAGGCCATCGGTCTATATACACTTTTATCCCGAATAAAAACTGAAAAACAATAAAAAGAGCCTCGATAGCTCAACTTCTTCGATGCGGTTGTGGCGGGAGTTAAGCTGATCGACTGCTATCTGACGTCATCCCGAAACAAGGAGGAGTTCGAATATCAAATATAAACCAGTGTTAGAATGGGTCACCCGTCTATCACTCTATCGTAGCAAGAGATACCCTAGCGATCGACTTAAATGCTGATAAGGCCACGACCCCCTCAAAGACCGGGATAAGGCTATTTAGAGGTAGAAGAAACTGCATACCAAAGTAAAGAACTATAAGATAGTTTCTTACCTGTTATGCCGGAGCCAGATATAAATTCATTTCAATGATCATTTCTATGGCCATGTAATGTGGCCGGGCACTTTTTGTAACTGTACAAAGTTTTGTAGTACTTTGTGTACTTCAAGGACAAAAATGTACAAACACTTTGAGCTACATATGTCTGGCTCCGGTATTAGACAAAAAGACAAAGTAATTGTGAAAATCGAAACAAATACCGAATATTTTTATTAGTTATGATATTGCACTTGGTACCTGTTATCACAGTTTTACGAGTCATATTATTAGGCTAGGCGAGTGTCAGCAATTGAGTCCATTTGATTAGGAAATTATCAAATGCCTATAGTAGGTATCGTTGATAATAAATGTGAAATATCATGCGGTAGACGCCTGATTAAGGGCCCGATTGTTAAACATTCGTGCGATTAATTGATAATAAATAATTAATCAAAAAGAACGCTTATATTTGTTTTTGTTATTTTTATCTATATTGTTTTCATTGAATGATATACTTTCTTTTAATTTACTAAAAACATTCTCGCTAAGATTTAAGATATACTGAAAATAGTTAATCAAGTTTAATAATAAAAATGTATCAAAGAGAAAAATTATTATAACAATAATATAAAAACAATAATATACCTATACAAAATTTAAATTCTTTGTACAACGAAATTTTACTATTTGACCTCAGATTATAGAACCAAATGTTATAATATAGGTACATAGTTATATACCTATAGTTCCAATTTCTGTAATCTGAGTATTTGACAATTAATATTTTTACCTTCGCCGTCATGACTACGCTTTCTTCTTCTTTCTTTGATAGATGATTTGATAAACTAAATATGGTTATACTATCACTACAGTTTATACTAAAATGTATACTTGTGTGTGTAAATCAAGCCTGCGTGCCAGACCTTGTCGACTGCCTTGGCGACATCGAAAAATAGGGCACCGGGGCCGGTGCCTCCTAAGTAAACCTACATATATGTATATATTTTTTTAATTTCGTCTTTTTCGTAATTCGAACTTAAGTTCGTACATTAGATGCTACTAATGGGCTAAGTATTGAAACAGATAATCCTCTTACAGGTAGGGCTTATCGACGAAGTGGCATCGGATAAAGCAGATGCAGTAACCAAATGTAAAAGCTTCATCCAAAAATTCGACAAGGTGTCGCCGGTGGCCCGAGCGATCACCAAGATCAAATTCCGAGAGGAACCGATAACGCGGCTAAGACAGAACAGACAGAAGGACACGCAGGAATTTCTAGGTTATCTGAAGGATCCAAATGTGCAAAAAGGTCTCGACATGTATATTCAGTCTTTGAAGAAGAAATCTGTTAAGTAAAATCCAAAAGAGACTGTATAAAATTAAGCTTATTTTGACTGTTCCAGTTAAAAAACTGGTTAAGGTAATTGGCTGGCTGTAAACATAATAAATTTATAATATATGTTTAAAAAGTTATGTAGAAAGTATCGTGGAAATGAATATATGGAAATCTATTTTGATTTGTGTCACTTGGTCTCCGAGGCCAAGATCCAGCTTGGGTCTATGCGCCCAATCACCAGTTACTCTGGTCCACCAACCCCGAGTTACTCTGGGCCCCCAACCGCCAATTACAACGCTGCTGCCGGCTGTCGGCGAATTACTGTTCTTATACATTTTTTAATGTTTCATTTTAAATTGCGATTTAAAATATATGTAATAGAAATCATAAATGAAATCGAAGATAATAACTACAATTTTTTTACATTGTTGTACTCAAATCAAATTATTATGCCGTTTGATGCAATATTTATAGACAAAAGAGAATACTTTAGTTATAAGAACATTCTAGTATATTGTAGGTATGTATATTACACGTTATGAAGCAGCATAATGTGCTTATATTTTATATTTTTCATTGTATTACTGTAATAAAAATGTATATTAATAATAAAAGTCCTTGTTGTTTTTTCCATAGTTGTTTTTAAATATTTTCCTAATATAAATTTTAGACTCCTTATATAGCGGTCATGAGAGAAAAGGTCGTATCATTAAACCATATCAAAATTCTAATACAAAAATTAAATAACCGAGAACTAGAGGTTTGTATATTTTCCTATAACGAAAGCAATTAAATAATAATTGTGATATTGACACTATCTAAGTTATTCTAATTGACAATATATATTCCCATTATTTTAAAATTATGGTATTACGTTTTTTTTTATAATTTTTCATAAGACGCAATTTACACGTGTAGTAAGTAAGTTTTTAATATTCTATAAACTTTTATGACTCCAATCAAATCAAAGCCTGCAACAGCATATGTCTATCTTTTAAGGTTTAAAATAATACAATTATATGTGTAGATGTTTTTATAAATCCTTTCAAAAAAACTATTTATAAACCTCTAAATTACAAGAGTGGCCCACGCGAACAAAGTCGCGGGGTACAAGTACTTCATAATATAAATAAATATTTCTACGCCAAAATTTGGCATTACACGTGAACCAATAGTTAGTGTAACGCCGTTATTTCTATCACGTGCAAGCAAATAAATTATAAGCAAATGTTTTTTTTTAATCTGCCTATCGTGTTGCACTTCTGAGCAAAGGTCTGCCGTTCTTAAATCATTCTTTCCTATCCTGGGTTACTCGAAACCAAGCCTTTCCCGCAAAGGCTTGGTTGAAAGGATGTTATCTCTTCATCTTTTGCTAGGCCTGCCTGCTCGTCGGCGGTCATCAATTATTTGTTATGAACTTTATATTGCATTTATAGAATTTACCTTTACTATATCATCAATGTTTTCAAGGCATTCCTCACAACTTATACCGCACAGTATCAACGGAGGTTTGACCTGTTTAGTCTTAATATATTTTTTGATTATCGTCACTGTATCCGGCCGTCGAGTGTAGCTGATAATTAAAATGTCTACCTGCCATTGAAATATATATTTGTAAAATACTAGTTGAAATTTAGTCTTTAAGAATAGCATTTCAAGTTTAAGTTTTAAGTATGACAATTTAGGAGGAGTAATACGTGTTAGACCGCTACTTCACCGTGACGCCGTGTCATTGTGGAGACATCGCCGGTCACGTATCCAAACAATTCATATTAAAGTTTAGAACAGGTAACCCATTTGGCGACGGTATGGCGATGAAATCAAATTAGAAGTGTAGCCACTACTACTACTGGCTACTACATTGGCAACCACAGGTATCCATGACTAGGTAGCCGGCAACGTCGCCATGGCGCCTCGGTGAGATAGGACACTAAAGTAAAAATAACACGTGTAAACTCACATCATAGAGAAGGCTTCCAGATTTGTAGAAGGGATGGCGGAGGATCGTCTTTACTTGTACAATTTGGAATGGCAGAGGTTCGTCGTCAATTCCAAGTTTCCATTCACCACCTTTGATCAGAACGTTTTTAGCGTCGAGTCTGTAAGTAACAAGACCGTATTATAGAAGACTAGTAAATGAAATTTTGTATATACTTTTAGTATAAACTAGCAGATTCATGTTTTAGATGAAAATAACTTTAAAATAATAGGGCTTTACCGAAATGAACGAAAGTAAAGACAGTATCTGCAATACACTAGTTACAGTATGAAGAATAGAATAGAAGAACTCGCTGATGATTTAGTCATGAACAGCCGCTAGACCGTTATGAAACATTATCAGTTTTGTGTGAATAACTATGAGGAGCTATAAATGTAGGAGACGAAAAAATTGTGACAATTCTTACCCATCAACACATGCAGCAGAAGTAAGAACAACGTCTGGTCTGGTGATCACACCACCACAAAGCAGACTTCTGTTTGTCTGAAGTAAAACCATTGCCTGCCATGGGATTTCGCCAAAGTCAACCTCAAGATCATTGTGGTTGCCGTATGGTCTCTGAGGCTAGGAAACAAAAATATAATGATTAAATACAAATAAATTTAAATTTCTTTTTCTTCCATGCCGCTTCAGAAATGTTTTAGGTTCTACGTTTGAAAAGTACAATTTCAGTCTTTGTAATTAGCCCGTCATCCTCTTATCCATACATAAAAAAAACTTTTTTTTTGAAGGAATTATAAAACAAGGGGTTACTACATGTTTTCTTATTAATAACACTTCCGTACTATTTGTTTTAGATTTTGCATGTAGATATAATTTATACAAAAGTGTGTTTCAACGAGTTTTAAACCCCAGTTAACATTTATCACATAATAGTAACTAGCAAAACATTAAAAACTTCAAGTATACAATAACCTTACGGTTGATTGGTGTAAGGAATTTTTCGATTGCCACACCTTTTCGTCGAGTCGGTTAAACCGTCAAATGTCATGTTAAATAATGTCGTAAGAGCTGTCTTCTGATGTGTTGATACTCCATGCTCCGAATGTTTGTCCATACTAATATCCAGGGCTTTATTTTTGTAGGGAAAGCGAAGGGACACGCAGTGTTCCCAAGGAAATTTCTTTAATAGGTTGTACAGGGATTTTGCTGGTATACCCCTCGCTCCCACCTCTACCACATATAAGCTGGTTTTGTAACCATTTTTGGTCAGCTCAATGCTTAGGTCAAAGAACTTCTTCCTTTTTTATCAACTGGTCTTTAGGGATGTTGGTCTCATATGGAACTGTAAACTCTACAAATACTACTCGCTTTAGTGTCTTTGAGTAAAGGAATATGTCTAGACTCTACAAAGGTTATTCGTAAAGTGTCTAGTAAAATCACAGCTTGTAATTTGTACCTCAGGCATCCCGACCACTTTAGTCCTACCTTTAAACATTCTATGTAATGGCAAGCTTCAGATATTAATTCGATAATTTAACAACCCCATACCGGCCATTGTTATGTTTTACTATTTCCAATTGTTCCAACTGATTTCGTTGGAAACCTTTGTGGTATATATGTAGGATTTCGAAGGAAGGGCCTCTGGTACAGATATATACACTATAACGCCGAATTCTATCAATTGTTCTTTTATTTACAGCTCTGGTTGATCACACACTTCCATCCCCTGGGTTCATTGTACGAACATCTCAGCAGAACAACACTGACAAGGCATAAGATGATGATGATATGCTTATCAATTGTAAATGGGCTGTTACATTTACACACAGACATTCATGGTACACAGGTGAGTAAAAAAAAATGTTTATATGGAAAGTGGGTTTACGGACGATAATTTTAAGTGGTAACGCCGAACGCTTAAGTTTTTCTCGCTTGCACGCTCGGCGCAGGCGGAACGTGACAGTGAGTCATGCTTTTTCGTACTTGCACCCAGCGTTCATCGATTTATAAGACGTTACCACTTTAAAAAGATTGTATTGGCTATGATCATATTTACACACTAACCAAAATTTGAGGTTAGAAACTAAATTGAAGACTTTGTACCATGCAATAACTTATTATTATTTGCGTACTAGCATTTTTTTAGATTTTCACATGGCTATCGCTTATATTAAAATTTGTCACAAATAGCAAAAAAGATGCCCAAACGTGAATTCTGTTGACCAAATTGCTACCTAATTTCCGAAGTTCTGCCGGGCCCACTAGTACGACATAAAGTAATTAAATGAAACCGACTGTTTTCTTAATTATGTGACGTCACACCTAGGAGGAGGGATATCCGAAAATTTAAGCTTAGTAGGAGGGGAAAAGGGAATATTAGATATACCTAAAAAGTATTCCTAATATTCTTTAAAAATAAACCTTACTAACAAATAACAATGCTTCAAAATCATATAATTAATAAACGTGTCCTTTGTAGTATGCACTGTATCGATCAATTCATAGGCCTACTGCCATTTGGCTGAAAATCTGCTAAAAATTGAATGCGCCATGCGCATTGCGCATTTGCGCCCACCACCTTTTTGGAAAGCTGGATCCCCGCCTGTATCCTGCAGGATGTTTGACTTTTTTTACAAATAAGAAAGCATTGACATTTATTAAAATTTTCAAGCCATTCTTTCATATTTTTACTAGAATTTAAAAGGCCCATGGCTCGCGTTATTTTTTTAATCTTTGGTAGTTTTTCTTCTGGAATTATATCCCTCGCTATTTAATAACGATATTGTATGGAATATAAACAAAAAAGGATTAAAATCTTAAATATATAGGTAGACTATGACTATCAATTTCTATTTCTTAGCTTTTCCTTATCAGTGAGTTATTAGTTGTAGCTAAGCAGGTTTAAAAGGTGACAAGGAGAAATTGTCCACGACTTCACACGAAGCACTATCAAATTTGATGTGAATATTGCATTTAATAATTGCGATAAAAAGATTCTAGAACCATTATTATATTTGTCTGTTAGTATTTTTTTAGGACATGTTAAAAGTAGGCTTATTTGTAAAGCGTATATATAGAAGATGACTATATTATTAAAGATATTAGTGGTTGGAGTGAAGTCATTCCAGGTACTTCATTTGATTTAATATTTCAATGTATTGAACACCCTTTTTTGCAAGAGCTATATTAATAAAAGTGGCTAACTAGTTTCTAGCTGCTTCGTCTCGTGGTTCTACTTTTTCGAATCAGGGATAGTTTTAAAAATATTAGACGATTTAAAACAACTAGTAAAATGCTATTTGCTAAATGAAATTATCTTTTTATTTGATCTGAAAGCTCAGATAACTGCGGGCGATGTGTCCATTAGTAAATAATTAGGTGGTACTGTTAATAATATAAAGCAAGCTGAGATCAACGTCTGTGTGTAGAAATAACACGTGCATTTATCGGTACATTTGATACTGCTGAGCGTGTAGGATGATCAATGCATGATATGCTAGCTGTATTGCCATAACGTTTTTATAGTTAAAGTTAAAAATAAACAGTAATAATACTGTTAACTTTCACTGCAGTAATTCGCTACTATGGGAATTTGATACTGTATTGCACTGAAAAATTTTATACAGTACTAGCGGACCCGGTAGACGCTGTCCTGCACGAACGTTGGGCTACTTACTATTTAATACATTCCATTATCCTACAATATTTCCCTCTTTTTCGTTTCCTTTGCCTTACCCGTTCCCGCTCCATAATGGTTCACTATTTTGGCCTTAATGGCTTAGACACAAAAAATAGATATAAAAAAGCCTTTTTTGTTCAACTAGTGAAGATAAAAATTTCCTTCCTTTACTATATACCTGTCACTTTAAACATTAAATGGTTTTTGCAGCGCACGCCAGAATAACTCGCAGGTGGCAAAATTTTCTCTTATTTACTTGATATTTATCGTTATATTATGTGTTATTTTGATGTATAAACTATATTGTTTAAACTGTTTTATTGTAAGGCTTTATTAAAATGCATTCAGTACTTTTTCCGTAAATGACCGTTAAACATACATCCATACATCCATGTGTACAGATTTTCGCATTTACAATATATTATAATTAGGATACGTATAAATTGTTACTTGGTATTAATTATTACTCCTAATTGATCCCCGTGATATCAATTTTGTCCATTTTTGGAGGTTTTAACTTAATCCCATGTCTGATGCGAAATAAACATATTATTCCATCTATCTATTGAAAGACTTGAAAAGGGAAAGGTATGGGACGACCATTGGCCAGGTGGCTGATAACTGTTGGTTAAGATTTGCCAGACACCCATTGGATGAGGGGACAACCCAAGACTGATTATGACACTGTTCAATGTGACCAACCACAATGCAACATGACAGAAGAATAAGGAAAAATCTTGTCGTATCTTTCATCATACGTTAAGCCCAAAATGTAAATCATCCGTTTCAGAGTCACAGGCGAAAACAATTTCGATCTCCGAGTCAGAGATTTCGCACGGGTCATTGAACTGAACTATACTCCTTTGTTGGAAATATTAGCAATATATTCCCGCTTGCAATCTCACCGTCATGTCATATTACGTTCCATTCCTCAGCTCTTATCACTTTTATGATCCGTAGAGTAAAGAGAATAATTTCCTAATACGTTGAATCGTACCCGTTTGAATGTGCCATCTGGTATATGATGTGTAATTCCTTATTGTAATTACACTCGTTTAAAGGAAGGAACTTCCTTTAAACGCATGTCATGGATTTCCGCAAAGTAACGCCTGATTCTATCAATTAACCGAGAACTCTGGCAAACCAAACGGAACGTGACAAAAATACCATCACTTGACGTGACAGCAATGCCGTCACTTTATGCCGATCTTATGTGACAAAGTAGTAAAGTGTAAGTACCCGGGCGCGGCGGCTCAATTCGGCTGCAGACCAAAAGAACTGTAAGCGTGGCGCTCCACTAATTAGATAAACAGATAGGAGTAAAGGAATGGATGGAGTTAAAGAATATAAAGGTGGATGGAAAGGAGAAAAAGGATGCGGATACTACTGTCACGGACAGATAAAAAGGAAGATCCACCCTCTGGAAACAAAGATCTTAGTGATACACAAATCTTACGAATCTTCCGACGCATTCCCGCAAGTCGGTCAGCGCGTTGCTGGTTGCGTCTGGTGAGCGAATCGCGCACATCGTCACGTTGAGGTGGACGCTGCCATAGCCGTCGTCCAGCGGCTGCCAAATTTCATGGGTGCGCTCCTTTTCGAATATGGACAGGTCTAAAATACAACTAAAACAGGAAAACATAAATATATTTTTTTTTTTGAAAGGAAATATTTATGTTTTTTGTTTATTTTAAAACTAAATTATTAATTATAATAATGCGATAGATGAAAGAAAAGGTTTTTTTTTTAATTATTTCCAAACAACTAGCGGATCCGGCAGACTTTGTCCTGCACGTACGTAAAAATGGATAAAAAGATGACCTAGATATCGACTGCAGCGCTATCTGCCGGGATGTTGATGACTGATGTTATGGGCTCTTCTCGATGCAGGGCGCCAAAATTTTTTATTTTTTAATATTTTTATTTTTTAAAACTTAACTTTTATGTCGAATATTTTATACGTATACAGGTGAACGATGAGAACAATTAAGGTGAGTACTCGGTACTTGATTCTCGTTATAATTAGGTAATAAAAGTAGACGTGCTTAATGTTTGACCTAATTTCTTTAAAACTAATTACGTTGTCTAATTATGTTATGAATGATAGTGTCTGATCAGTTATAAAAAAGATGTAATGACGGCTGTCAAACTGTTACTTAGATTCACTATTCACGTGTGTAAATTGTGGAATTTAGGCTTTAATAAATTAATTTTGAATATAATAATGGTCATCATCGAAAAGCGCACAATTACTATAGGTTCAAAACTAATATTATCCAGTGTTTGTACGGGACTCACTGTTTTACCTGCCTTCCGAAACACGGATAAGATAGAATTTTAGAAAACCAGTGTAAGAATTGGTCACCCATCTATCACCCGCCGCGGTAAGAGCTACTCAAACTAGCGATAGACTTGTCCGCATTGCTTACATAGTGTCCACTTTTTAATATAGTATGTTTTGCAGAACGCTTTGACGGTGTCTGTTTTCAAATGCAGCCATGCGTTCTTCATAACTAATTGAAACGCTGCAGACCGTCTGACTAATGTACGCTGTTGAAATTATAACATATTATATAAACACTAGATTTAATACTGAATTTTGTGCTACAGTTGTTTAAAAATACTTTAAATACTTTTATTACTTACGTAGTAGTGCCAACGCAGCACCTCTTCGTATATATCACGGATAGATTAGAGGTGCCATGCGATGGCCTGGCATTTCGTGGTTATTATTTTCTTACATTCTTTACATATATGTATACACGTGTGTGTGTGTTGTTTGCAGACGTTGTACGTGCATGAATAACAACTAATCTTATTGTTCACACGTGCACGCTTCTTCTAGATAAACAAAAGAATGAAAATTGCCAAAAGGTGCCATACCCGCTAACCTATACGTGACATAGTTAAACTTATACATGAGTATCGTTAAGTCAAATCAAAATCTAAAAAACAAGCATACTCATTCCTCAAAGGCCGGCAGCGCATCTGCGAGCCTCCTAGCTGTGCACTTGTCCATGGACGTCCGTAGTCACTCAGGTAAAGCGCCTGCCCGTTTGCGCCTTGTTATTATATATTTTAAAAAATCGTGAAACCCAAAAAATATTGTGAATTCCTGAACTCTATTAAACACACACAAATTCCGTTAAAACGCCAACTAACGAGTAAAATTAGCTGATAATTTTCATACACAACAGTTATGGCGTGAAAATTAAACAAGTGTGAAACCGTTTGGGCGGAACAGTGGCCTAATTAGACGGAAATATCGCGATATAATCAGCAACGACTATTGTTTTGCCGAATTTAACACGAACATTGGATATCTGGAAGAGATGCTATGCTCTTCCCTTCTTTTTCTTCCTAGCGTTGTCCTGTACCAGAGTCTGCGGAAATGGCAGAGGATGTGGCTGTGAGGGGAGTTAACATGACCGACTGGAGTCTGACGTCATCCCCGGTACCCCACAATCTCTACAATCTCATGACTGATGTCATTCAGCAACATTATCCCACTGTTCATTTGCCTTCCGAAACATGAACCATTGCTAAACCATTGCTAAAATGGGTCACCCATCTATCAACCAGCTGCGGCGAGATGACCGACGACCGTCTGACGTCTCAAATGCTGGATCGTGATTTATTGAATAATATCTTCATTTGCAAGGTTATACGACCTCCTTGGACCATGGTCTTTCTCCCGAACTATAGAGAGAGATAGATTTATTGCCAAAATTGAAGGTAGTACAAAAGATGTTAATTTTTTTAAGTCCCGCTTTTTTACAAAACTATTGCACGCCATATTGACGTGCAATAGTTTTGTAACGCTTCTGTATTACTAACGGCAGTACACGTGTGTAAGGAGTGGGCGCCATGATAACCCAGGTGGGTCGTTGTTGAAAGCGGAAGCCTTGGATTTAATGATTTTTCTACGGTCTAGTTTTTCCATATTGGAGCTAACAAAGTTTCTACCGTTGAGCCATCGGAGCGTCTATCGTTGAGTTAACGAGACTTCTACAGTTGAGATATCGATACTTCTATCTTGGAGTTAACAAGGTATCTAAGTTTATATCTTGGAGCTAATAAGGTTCCTACCATTGAGCTATCAATGCTTTTACCGTTGAGCTAAAGAGCTTTCTACAGTTGAGATATCGAGGCTTCTAACTTAGAGCTAACAAGGCGTCTATCATTGAGCTATCAAACTTTCTCTCTTGGAGCTAACAAGGTTTCTACCATTGAGCCAACGGTGCGTCTATCGTTGAGCTAAGGAAGTTTCTACAGTTGACATATCGAGGCTTCTAACTTGCAGCTAACATGGTTTCTACCATTGAGCCATAGGTGCGTCTATCGTTAAGCTAACGAAGTTTCTACAGTTGAAATATCGAGACTTGTACTGGGGGAAGGGGGGCTGAGTTTTTTTGAAAATTTTTCAAGTTATGCATGCTACATTATGGCATTTTGGAGCATAACGACGTTCATGTAAACATTATACATAGGCATATACAGATATAAGTTATACAAGGATCACTATAGTTATTTAATACTTGGGCCATATCGCGATCGTACCTTGTTTATAATTGTTCCGACGTTTAGGTTAGGACAGATGTAAATGCGTCGGAACGTCGAAAAAATTATAAATAAGGTACGATCGCGATATGGCCAGTCGTAAATAATTATAGTGAAAATAATTGCAAAAGTTTAAAATGATATATACAAGGAATTCATAAAATAATCGCGGAGCAGCCGGGGCGATCGCTGTGTGATTGCCCGTCCGCTTCTAGCCTATCTGTAACAAAATTGCGTTTCGTTAAAAATTACGAATGTCAGACTTCCCCGACGGAATGTCACTCATTAGAGGGCAAACAATAACTTCGAGAAGAAAAAAGTATACATTTTAAGGAAAAGTAACCAAACTGCATAATTACCGATGTTACTATACAATATAAAGCACTCATAAATTTATTCAACCAATTGGCTAGAATACGGATTATTCCCATACACAACAAGCCATATCCAGTTAATATTTCACATCATTATAAATTTCGGTGTAAATTTCGATACTATCTCCGCTGTGCAGCTGCAACCATTGTTAATAAATACATACACAATGCAGGTCGCAGCGTTTTGGTCGCTAAATTTATTTGTTTATTGTAGGTGCGAAGATACTCGTAGCAAATGGAATATGCACTGTTGGAATTATTTTCTCTCCTCTATTATTTTTTTGGATATTTTCAGTGATTTCGCAGTTGTTTTGTTCTATCAAGGGCTTTAATTAAATTGTAACGTTTTGCGCTTGTATTGTATAAAGGGAGGTTTTGTAGCTAAGTTCAACTGTGCAATAACCACATTCGCAAATTGTCATACTAAACTATATCAGAATATCACGTAAGGGTCATCAATAAGTTACGTCACACGTTAAAGGGGGGATGGGGTCACTGAAATGTGACATTGTATGGCGACAAGCAGGGGGGCGTTAAAGGCTTTGTGACGTCTTATGTCAAAATAAAAAAAAAATCAAAACAAAATTGAAAAAAAAATTGAGTGCTGTTTTCTTTTTTATTAATACATGCGTAAAATTAAAAAAATGTGACGTCGCTCCAAGGGGGAGGGGGTACAGAAAATTTGACAAATTGTGAGTGGTGAAGGGGGTTAAAAGTCGTGAAATACGTGTGACGTAATTTATGGATGAACCCCAAGCACAGAGGACTCCCAAATTTCATAAATAGAAAAATCAGGCGAATGAAACTTTGAATGAGCAGAATGTGAGTACAGTTAAAATCTCACTGTGATTATCAAAACAACAGCCAAGCGTGATGATAATGGCAAATGTATTTCAACAGCAGTTTATAAAACTCTTTATAAACTTCCCAAACAAACAATGGATGTATCCTAGAAAGAGGAAAGGAATCCTAAAAAAGGAAATTATATGAGCCAATTAAATACAGCAATAAAGAAAGGGGTAGATGGCTCCCAGAGGGGCATTTAGATGAAAGTGCCCAATTAAGCTCTTTATCCTAGCAATCGTTAACACAATGACTGTAAAAGTAAGAAATTAAAATCTTATTTCAAATTAGACACCTATTTATAAGCGGAAAGGACGTGACGGAGTGCCCGTTTTACCTACTTGACGAAAGTATAATTGGGTGTAGAGGAATAATTTTTGGTCAAATTGGCATTTGATAACTTTTTTGATGGTCAATTACGCCTTATGACCCCTGTTACGACGGAAAATGAGGCAAATTGAGACAAGTTATTATATTATCATGGGGAGTGTTCTGAGAAACTGTTCGGTCCTATATAGGTAGCAGAATTTCACCACTGGACATCCCGTTAAAACTTGAAATTCCACCCTCATCACCTCGATTTTCTAAAGTCCACAACTGTGCGCTTGACTAGAAACTTTTTGCCTCGCACAATTTCTCTGTGGAATCTGTTGTCAGCTATGGTATTTCCGAACAGATACGTCACAGAGACGTTCAAGAAAAGAGCATACTCATTTCTTAAAGGCAGGCAACGCATCTACGAGCCCTCTGGTGTTGCAGTTGTCCGTAGTCACTTAGGTGAAACGCCTGCCCATTTGTCCCTTGTTTTATAAAGAAAACAATATATTCATTCAAAACGGGAACTTTGTGTTTTGCAATTGTACCAGCGGACATCACGCTAGAACTCAAAATTTAATAAATCTACACCCATATGATTTGCGAAGAATTCCCTGATTCATCACTGTCGGACGAGCTTTCCTGACCTTCGCTATTTTTACTATCTGTGTGTCTTTATTTTGTTAGTATAATCTGCATCTAAGTTTATGTTTTAATTTTGTTAAGAATAGTTACATGTTTGAATAAAGAAAATCACAGAAAGAGTATTCACAAAGAAAAAATAAGCGACAGTTTTTGTCCAGGCCAACATCCGAGGTAGCTATAACTCTGAATTAATTTTCAAGTATGAAAAATGATATTTAGTGCATATCGTTTGTCACATGTAATAGTAAATCAATGTAGATATTAGATATACAATTATATTTTTTAACATTTATTTAAGGATCTCCAACAAAGAATGCACACTATACACTTAAACTTAAAAAAGATAATCGAGCGCAAGAATTGTGTGCTCCTTCAATTATAGGAGACCACAACATGCGCATCAATATAGACACAATATAATAAACTAAAAAAGACGTTTATTAATTACGTACCCATATGCTACGTAAGAAACATATGTTATTTTTTGGTTACTAAGTTTTTAGTACCTACCGTTCACGTCAGACAATCGATTAGTTTGGATCATGTTATAAGTTCTTACAGCATGATCTAAATTAATTAGTTGACTAATTTTCATATATTAAACACATGGGCAGTAAGTCAGCAAAACCTTACACATGTAAGAAAATCATTATTTTATTTTATTAATTGATAGCATATAAATTGTATATTAGTTTGAACTTATATTTGAATATTCTTCTTCTTCTACCTACTGTTATCCCAGTCTAGTACTAGGGTCTGCTTAGATTGAAATGAAATGTCTTTATT
The DNA here is from genome assembly GCA_024363005.1 of Charaxes varanes. Lineage (NCBI taxonomy): Eukaryota > Metazoa > Arthropoda > Insecta > Lepidoptera > Nymphalidae > Charaxes > Charaxes varanes. Next base: position 1,016,998 of record JANCMC010003429.1, read on the forward strand.
CCAAATAAATTTTACAACAAAATTCCACACTAAGTTAACAGAAGATATGGCTGTAATGAGATGACTGTCTGCCATCTGATATCATCCTCTGAACCCCCATGATCTCTGCAATCTCATGACTGATGTCACTGAGTGACACTAATCAGATCCTATAGTTTTACATGCCTTCTGAAACATGGAGGAGGTCGGATATCAAATATAAACCAGTGTTAGAATAGGTCACCCATTTATCACTTGGTGATCAACTCAAATGCAGATTACTGAATCAGATGGCATCCAAAGAAATCTATAGTGGAATATATCATTTGTTATTTAAATTATATTTGTCTTGTGTGTTAATAAAAATGTTATTGGCCATATAGTATAATTAAGAGAATCTTTATCAATAAGTATGGGTTTTATAAACACTCTGTTTTATACATTTTTATTAAATGCTGAGTTGAGTTCACCTGGTAGTTAAAATTTAGCCACTTATCTTAGATTTGTGTACTATATTCTTATTTAAAGCTAACTATATTCTTATTATAGAAAATTTCATTTCTTTGTACAATAACATTGTAATATTTGACAATAAATATTTTTACCCTCATCACTATTACGCTTTGACACAATCTCATACTAAAATATATACATGTGTCTGTAAAGTGATGTAAATCGTTTGCTGTTGGTGTGTATGAAATTTTCAATTATGTAATGTATTAATAATGCATATTTTATAAAAATGTTAGCATATTCACCCACCCGCCGCGTGCACTATAATAGTGCCAAATTTTGTAATCCTCCGTCCGCACAATTTTCGTAAAATGGTACCGAAAATTTTCGTTTCATGTATCAATATATATATAAGAATTTTGTATGATCTTTGATTTAAGTATTGAAATATATTAATACCTGTCTGCTCAATGTAAGAATAAAAAAATATTTATTTGCTAGATCATCACACCGCATACAGATACAAGTAATTATATTGAATATCAATAGTAAAATTAAGCCAACGTGCAGGACAACGTCCGCCTGATCCGCTGGTATAAAAATAAATTGCATACTTACGTTCAAGAAATGTACGCAGTTCATTCAAGTAGTACTCAACAACTGTGGAGTTATCGATGCTAAACCGAATAGTGTCTCCGTTCAGGGGACGAGGGCGCGATGATACCCCAGGGTTTACACCTGGAAACATACCAAATATTTTCTTTTATACTTCTGTTTTTTATATAGTGGAAGAAAATCAAAACTATTCGCTGCAGATTCGATAACTTTTCTTACCGAAGTAAATCGACGAGACGACTTTACTTAGGATGAAAATGTTCGTACTTTTACCAAAGCGGACCCTTATTAGCATCTACGCGGGCGGCATTAGCATTGATTAAAAGTGTGACACGATTAAGACTTGCCTCCTGAGGGCCTCGCACGAACATTTTTATCCTAAGTAAATTCGAGTCGTCAGCTTACTTCGGTTTCGTTTATCAAATCGAAAGCTTGATGGTTGGGTTTACCCAAGGTACAGTGACACGTTGCCTATATTTTTTATTTTATTTATGAAATACACCAATAGCAATTTATATATATATATATACATTATAATAAAAATAAAAAAAACAATAATAGCTTTTATATAGTATAATCGATACTTAAAGGTATATACAGCATTACAAGAATCTCCTTAGTAAATTAAATATATTACGTTAAAGAAAAAGAAGTGATAAAATCAAAAATTTATCTAAATAAATAAAAACGAGGATGGGACAAAGCACAAAAACGTTAGTTAATTGAGTCTTTTCATTTTTTTTAGGAATTTAATGTGTCGCTGAAAATGTCAAAGTCTAGACGTTGCAAATTATTAAAGCAAATAATCATATCATGTATGGGCGAGAATTTACCTAAATTATTTTTTACCTGAGTAAGGTGTTAACTTTTTCCTCCTTTATGAAAACAGAAAAATGATATGTTGCCAAGTTGAAACTTCCGCGGATAACTGCGAGTACAATGTATTTATTTTTACATATATGTATCTACATATATGTAAAAATAAAATTGACGTTTGAGATGTTGAAATTATTTTTTTACTAATTGCATATGACTATAATATATACGATACCAATATCAAAAACGCAATTTAAAAACCTTCTGAAATCTCCATGGCGTTGATCGGAAACATCAACAAATAATTATCGTATCTCATTAACTGCATTAGTGCTGAGTTCCTGTTTGTTTAAAAATAACTTTACTGGCGTTCGTATATTAACCAAACTTGGGTTCAAGATCGGGGGCAGCAATTGACTCTAAGTGGTAAAGGATTTCTGAGGTTCTATTTTAAAATTCGAACGATGAAGATTCGGATTTAATCCCATTGTCCAATTACTTCGAAATCAACTTTTAGCCCTCATTCGCATGAGAGTTAAAAAAGCGTTGCGTTAAAGCTCCGCGTCGGGACTCGGGAGCGTCGGCGACATGAAAATATAGCGTATGTGTGATGATATATAACATTCCTCGATATCCCTGCTATTCGTCCGCTTAAAATTTGGTGAATATATTTGGCGTGATGATATACAGCCTTCCTCGATAAGTGGGCTATCTAACACTGAAAGAATTTTTCAAATCAGGCCAATGGTTCCTGAGATTAGCGCGTTCAAGCAAACAAACTCTTCAGCTTCATATATTAGTATAGTGTCGATTTTTATTCCTTTTTAAAATTCAATTTCCTGGTTGGAACACAGTAAATCTGACTGTAGTGTGGTTACTATATTCAAGTAATCGTAGTTCATAATCACGCTAAATTTTTTTACTTAATTTTACGCGAATAAAGTCGCGGAAACAGCTAGTCTAACATATTGCACCTCTAGCTATAGAGATAAAAAAAATATTCCGTGCAAATGTTCTACTAGCGAGTTTTGGCAGGGTGACGTCACGGTATATCTTCACTGCCAAGGCCACTTTTCTCTCATAATGTCATTGTTTTCCTGTTTATCGGATAACGATAAAGCTATGAGAGCTCGCTGGCACGCTTTTGGGACCAGAAGTCGTGTGAGTTTCATCGTTGGTAAGGTTTTTAGGATACTGCTATTCATCGATTATTGTTATATTAGGTGTATACTAGGGTATAATGTGTAAAATATTTTGTCTGTGTACGTTTATAAAGGGTGTATAAAACAGTACCAGTTACTCATGGGTTCAGTATATGATTCTAGACGCCTCAGTGGAGAAATTTTACGTAGACATTAGAGGTAGCGCCATGCTTGTAGCCGAATTGGGCCGGCGCGTCCGGGTACCTGTACTCGCCTGCCCCCTTGTCTGGGTATAGTCTATATTTATATTCTTATACTCAACATGGTAAGTATAACATAGGAATACCTTTCTCCACGGGAGTCAGAGGACTCCTTAGAAACAGTAGCTATAAGTAGCTTGAATATGTGATTTCTGTTATTAAAACTTTTCAAAAAGTCTAGTAGTTACCGTTGTAGTTAGCGTGCGCGGACATAGGCATGCGGGCGCAGGCGGGCGGGTGTGCGTGTGCGAGCGCCGCTTGAACCGCCCAGTCGCGATACACGCGCGCCGGACTCTCCGTGCGCCACTCTGACAGCTCTACGCAGCGTATCTGTGCATACAGCAATCGTAAATTGTTAAAAAATCTTTATATATCATTTTTTGACGTAATAAAGTGTTATAAATTGATTAACTCCGGCTGCACGCACGAAAATGCATGACTCATGGTCACGTTCCGCTTGAGCCTGGCACAATCAGCCTAAGCCTTAGTCGTTATCATGTAAACTTATCGTGCGTAAACCGACTTTACAGAAAACCAGTTTTGTTTAATAATTGTTTTTATGTTTTAAATTTAATACAGACAATTTTCTTTAATTTTTATTATTGAAAACATTGTACCAATAAATAAAAGTAGGTATGAAAGTATTTTAAATGTAACCCGATGATCCTAATATACTTTTTATTACTAATTGTTCATCATTATGAAAAAAAAGTATGACTCACTGGCGTAGTGCTTTTACTTCTACCGCTAGCTTCGGAGGAAGCATTGCTTCTCTGTCGGCCGTCGCGTACTCGTTCGGCCGCCGGGGAATTACGGCATGATCCGTCAGGTTCATCTCTAGCCTGAAATAACATATTTACACAACAATATCCTAGACGTAACGTTACGTCTAAAGAATGCCATCTATGTTCTTTTATCTTCCTATATGTATGTATACGTTGTAGGTCAAGCTAGATGAACAGGGCCTAGCGTCTTTACTACACAGCGCCGTTCAGCTAGCTTCTTGAATGATTATTCAGCCGTCACTGCAACTAATTCCTTTATTACTATTATACAGAAAGGTATTAGGATTTAAACAAAAAAATGACAAAGAAGGTTGAAACTAACAAATGTTAATTAGAGGTAGCGTCATGCTTGTAGCCGAATTGGGCCGGCGCGTCCGGGTACCAGTACCTCTTTCTCACATGAAAACTGTGTAGTTAAATCGTTGCGAAAAAACTGTGCAGTTAAATCGTTGCGAAAAAACTGTGCAGTTAAATCGTTGCGAAAAAACTGTGCAGTTAAATCTTTGCGAAAAAACTGTGCAGTTAAATCGTTGCGAAAACACTGTGCAGTGAAATCGTTGCGAAAAAACTGTGCATATAAATCGGACGTACTTAGGGCACTGTGAAGAACTGCCGAAATGAGCGATTGCCATCCAAACGCACCAATAAAACTGCAGTTTATTCGACAACGATTTATTATACACACGTATCGATAAAACAGTACAGTTTTTTTCGTAATGATTTATGGATTGGTGGCCGGCTATTAGACGTCGCTCGTCCTAATAGACCGTACTGCGAACGAATTTAGTATTCATGTGTCCTAATTGAATTCGTGCGATCGCATCACGCATTGGCGTTCCATTAGAACGACCCGCGATGTCTTAGATGTATAGATACTCCAGGAATACAAGGTCCTCATAGGAAGGGTCTTCTGTACGAGCTAAGTGTCACCCAGCGCCGTCTGCTCCTCGCCAACAGCCTAGAGAGTTCGCTACTGAGATATTTAGTTCTGCCACCATCTCAAGCGGAATTTATTCTTTCTGTTAATTTATCATAAAGATAGGTGCTACATGAACCTGGGCCATTTTTGACTTATAGAGAAAAACATTTTTTTTGGTATGTACCTAATTTAGGTTACATACCGTCTAAGTTCTAAAAAAGGTCAAGTAAAATTATCACCATACCTGTCTGTATCGCCCATCTGTAGGACCCGTCATCGTGAGGACCATCGAAGTCGTTTCTGATGATGGCATCATCACTTTGACTAGACGACAACTTTGCGATGGTCAGGAGCTAAAAGTAAAACAATTTTTGAAGTCCCTTATAAAATAATCTATATACGTGAAGCAAAAACTTTCGGTACCATTTTACGAAAATTGCGCGGACGGACGAGTTTGAAATTTGGCACGATTATAATTTATGTATAGCGAATTATTAGCGTGTCAACTAGCGACGCATTAGAGTCTCACCTAGGTGTGCACTACCGGCGCATTAGCGTTTCACCTAAAGGTGCACTACCGGCGCATTAGCGTTTCACCTAAAGGTGCACTACCGGCGCATTAGCGCCTCACCTATCGTTGCCCTAGCCTCTGGCCATCTCGCCCAATCGAAAAATCTGTTCTCGACGGATGTTTATCCCCCGCCAAATTTTATTTTGGACCGTCCCGCAGTTTTCGAAATTTCGTGTTAGGTCACCTTTCGCTTTTATATATACGTGAGTATTAAGCAGTTAAATTATTAGTATCTATTAGTAGGTAAGACATTAGTTAGTGAGCACGATGACAGCTTAGTGAAGGTTGGTTTTGAATTTTGTGTGTTAGTGGGGTTTGATTTGAGATTGTGGAGGTTTCCTTCATTTTTCTGGTGGATGTCGAGTGGAAAAAGGTTACACCGAAGCAAACTAGATGGCGCTGTACGGATGACGACGATCGCAGTACAAACACTGAAAATCTTTCTACAAACTAACTCACGCTAGCGAAGTTTCTACTTACGATTACTATATATAGACCTTCCGACGGACAACTGTTGGCCAGGCGCGGCCGCCCCGGTCAACTCCAACTAGCCCGGACATAACGATCTTCCTTTCCTGTAGTTGAGCATAACGAACTACGCTCCCACTTTCATACCTAGCCGAAAACCTTCCACCCGTGCCTTACCGCAGTGGTAATGAATTAAAAAACAATTTGCTTTTATTTATTTTTCATTTGCTTCAGATTCACCCCCAAATTTTATGGGCGCGATAAGACTCCTGATAAGATGCCCCTCGGTCTAGCGGTTATTGTTTCGGAAAACAACTTCCCTAATATATAACCATCGTTCATTGTACTTTTACCCCCAAATAGTGTGAGTCACCTGCGCCTTGTTATACTGTTAAGCAATTGCATTTTGTCGCGTTCAATATGTTAAATATAGACAAAGCTGGAAACGGCTGGATTTTCAAAAGATCAACGGTTGAAGAGGGAACTGAAATTTTTACTTTATAAAAATATGAATATCCTAACACCTTTAGTTGTAACCAGGACTGAATCAATTTTTTTTTGGCGTCGTTTTTGCAAACTCGCGGGCACAGCTAGTCTCATTTAAATTTAAATTATTCACGATGAAGATAATATTTTAAGAAGAGGAGATCGTGGACTAATCAGTGGTCGATATTTGAGTCGATCGCTAAGTTAAGTTGCCTTGGCTGCGACCGGGTGATAGATGGATGGTTGAAATTCGGCCACAAGTCTTTATATTTGCATACTATATGTCACTTTGTGATATTAATCGTAAGGTTGTAGAGATCGCGGGGGTTCCGAGGATGACGTCAGATGGCAATCGGTCATTTGAACTCACCCCACAGCTACAACCTCTGCTAATCTAAGGAGACCTTGGAACTTCTTTTTCTTCGAATGCCTCTTCACTACTGGAGTTTGGCAGTCAGCATTTTAAATGCCTCTTTGTCTCAGGCTAGCCGGAAGAGCTCATAGACAATCTTTAGTCCTGTCCACTCCCGAACGTTACGGAGCCAAGATCTTGGTGCTAGATTGGGATAATGCTAAGAAGAAGAGGAAGAAGTTCCTGCGGATTTCATTTTTATATGACACTAGGTGCGGATTACGTTTTTTTATATGAAACTAAGTTAAATTTGCGATTGCTGTTTTGATATTTGCTACCAAACCACAGAGAGTTCAACGGTTTTCTTAAATTTAATTTTTAATACATGCCAGCATTTTCTAAGGATCTCTTTTCAGAACATTTTATAAAAAAGAAACAATTGTTACTTTTAAACTTTATTTATCTTAAATCCTATCAGGCACAGTTTTCAGTCGAAGGAAAAACACCCTTTTGTATTATACTACGTTGACTTGGCCCAATCATCACCAATAGTATCCGGGGTAAGAGTGTCTGAAACAAAACAAAATGTTTAATTCACCGAGCCTTTAAATCGTTAAAACTTTATATTACATTGGGAAATCTAAAGTACACCTCCAAAGCCACTTTTCAATAGGTTTATTCAGGTGACAAAATTATAAAATGAGTTTCACCTCCAATCATCATCACAACGAGCAGGGCATCAGATACCGACCGTTAGTATCGTTATATCAAGATACCTCATAACGAGCATTGATATAACGAATTTCTCAATTTAACTATTTTCTCAAAATTCCCTAGATCTATCCGTGGGAGCTAATATACCTTTACATTACGAAAATTCGTATAAATCAAATCTATTTTATAACACGTGCAGAATATAGATAGAAAGCATTAACCTACCTCTATTTTACGAATTTCTCAACTTTACATAACGAATCCTATCCTAATTGGCTGGCCCGTTGGCGCAGTGGACAGTGACCCTGCCTTCTGCTCCGGAGGTCGTGGGTTCGATTCCCGCCTCGAGTCTGGGTGTATTATCCATATGTATGTATTTATACTTTTAGGTATGTCTAATATTCCTATTTCCCCTCCTACTAAGCTTAAATTATAAACTTGTATTAAGAGTGGGTGCGACAATACCCCAATACAAAAATAATACAATACAATACGAACGGATACGACTTAGGGACCTTCAAGAAAGGAGCACACTCATTTCTCAAAGGCCGGCAACGCATCTGCGTCCCTCTGGTGTTGCAGTTGTCCACGGGCGTCGGTAGTCACTTGGGTGAAAGCCGGCTGCTCGCTTGCCCCTTATTATATTAAAAAAATATATACCTACAATACAATTTAATACCTTAAAGGCCTAATCATTACCTTGCGTCGTATAGGCTTCGTTGGGCTGACGTCTTGCAACAATTGCAGCGAACCCGTGGTGACCGCCGGTTCGGTGATGGACGCAGCTTTGGGCCTGAAATTGTGACCACAAAAACGTTAAATCGGATCAAACGGTCAGAGAAATCGACTGGTTCAGCAAGCAAATGTTCAGATGGGTGAAGCGATATGACAGAAATAGACTATGAAAGGGTGCAGTGACTCAAACATTTCGACACCAGAAATTTTATTAACCTTACAAATGTAGTGTGTAAATCGCTCAATTCAGAGTGACGGATGAAAGAAGGAAGTTCGAGTGTGCTTTACCAGGAACCTATATATAATAAATAAAATTGTGGAAGTGTCTGTTTGTACGACGTTGAAATTATTTCTTTTATAGTTGCATATGGCGCAACTTATGTCAATCTGTCTGTTACTCCGAACATTTGTGTCTGTGTAGTATCCGAAACGGTTAGGCTGGGCCAATTTTAACGAGGGCTTAATTGGGGTATATTTTTATAGACCAGAATGGAAAAAGACTAGTGTAGTTGAAAGAAAGCTAGATTATTCACTAGCTGAAGTGAGTAATTAATGCACTCGCGTTAATTTAGTGCACCAATGTTATACTCGTGAATTAATGACTCACTTTGCACTCGGTGCAATAATCTACTATTATTACTCGTGTGTCAGTTCATTTTTGTATTTTTTTTTTAAATAATGCTCCAAGCTAAATTTAAGAGGTCTTAACCGATTTTTCCTCCCTTCCTCCCCTTTGGCTTAGAACATCCGTTTCATAAAATTTCTAGTGCCTTCGTTAACTCAGTAAATAAAAAAAATTTCAAACAAAAGTGGTTTATCATTTTGGATGACAGCTCCTAGTTAAAGGAAATTTTGCTAAGGGTTATTGTCAGAAATTAACGTACTGCATGACAACGACATATTACCTTAGCTTGCCAAACCAATTTCTTGGTCTACTATACATAAGTTATACATATGATTTTCTTTAGTGTTATTATCCTTTGTATTTAATGCAAGTTTGTTCTTAATTGTATGGCAAGCCAGAATTTATAGGGTTCTTATTCTACCTAGCGCTATCCTGATGTAGTTCCACGGTCCGCTTAAATTGTAGAGGATGTGGCTATAGGGCGAGTCTCTTGACTCGAACTCGACTCGACTTGAACCAACTACCGTTTGACGTCATACCCGGAATCCCACAATATCACGACGAAGATCACACAGTGACATTAATCGGAAACCACTGTTTAACGTGCCAACCGAAGCACGGCGCAGGCCGGACACTTGAAAACCTGAAAATGTTAGAATAAAATGAATTAATGTTAGAATAGAATGAAATGAATTGAATTACCCATCGAACACCCATCCGCGGTAAGAACTGCTTAACATATCGATCGGCTCAAATGAAATGAGTCACCCATCGAACACCCGGCCGCGGTAAGAACTGCTTAACATAGCGATCGGCACAAATGCCACTAATTAAGTTACGACCACCTCTGAGTAAGGCACTAATATGACGTTTATTATTATTACGTTACAATATGACGTTATATTATTACGTGAACAAGAATATACGTAGACCTTAGAATAAGTAACGTATTCGAAGCATTTTTAAACAAGTAAATAATAGACTTAACGCGTATCGCTAAGGTGTTAGAAAATAGAAGCTAGACTCGGAATCTGTTTTAAGCCATTTTAATGCACTCCTTTGTTGTGTAAATATTTATCTATAAATATTAGATTTTTATAATAGAATGTCCAAACTTTATTTATTATATTAGTGGTTAGGCACAAGGATTTTTTACTTTCTTAGTTTCATTCTTATGCCACAGCCAGACATAGCTTCATTTGAATGATCATTTCAATGTTCATGTAGTGTGGCCGGGGACTTTGCGTAACTTCACTAAGTTTTGTACAACTTTGTATACTTCAAGGTCAATAATGTATAAATACTTTGAGCTATGTCTGGCTCCGGTATTTTGCTATTTCCTTTTTTTTAGGGATCGGGTGTACCGAAGCAGTCTTCCATACATTCGGCACCACGCCAACAGAGTAGGAGAGCCGGAATACTTGCCCCTCCATGCTCGGTGTCACATTGTAGTGTTCTCCTCCCCTCCTCTTAACGTGTCACGTGACTTTTGGACGACCCCTTATAGGGCTAGCTGATCCCAACGCGTTAGTGGAGGCCGTGGCGTGCCTCCAAGGGTGCCAACACCTCGGTATGCCGGAGTGCGGCGTGCTGCTGGCCCAGTGCGCCGTGAGACTCGCACGCGCCGACAAGAGCCAGGAGGTGTACCGCGCCATGCAACGTGCGCAGACCGCCCTTTCGGCTGCCAAGGGACCGCTGCCGCCAGTGCCCTTGCACTTGAGGAACGCACCCACCAAACTCATGAAGGACTTAGGTTTGTTCTCTCGTGTACCATATTCTACTTGGTAACATACGACTCCTTCTAGCGTTATCCAGGTCTAGTATTAGTGTCCACCTCATGTCGTGCCCTAACACCTTCACACAGGAGGATTTAATAGCTGCATCAGATAGAGCCATTGAAGTGGCCACTTTCATGGCCGCTACTGTGCAACTACTAATTTTATGAAGTTTGTTACTGAATCGATAAAAAAGAGGGTTAATAGGGTAAATATCAGGGTTCGCTTAAATTGCAGAGGATGAGGTTGTGGGGCGAGTTACGATGACCGGTATTAAGAAAAATGTTAATCTTTTAGAATTTTGTTTTATTTTTATGAGTCTAAACTTATATTTTGAAAAGGTTACAAACTTGTCCTTGGGCCTCAAAGGACATATAAAAGAGACAAAAGCTGCTGTTCACGCGGGCCCTTACAGATTAAGCACACGGCAGACGTTGTCTAGCTCGAATTGTTTCGTCTGCTAAAAGCGGATTTAGCGATTTTTTTTTTTACACTTATTTTATAACCTTAAATGAGAATGATTAAGTAACGTAAGTACCTTCTTTTAGCATTAAAATTAACAAATAGGGATCAATAAAAAATGCCCTTTACTTCTGTGTTCGTTTTTCATGAAATTTGAAAAAATACAGGAATGGTACTTAAAATTTATAGGTAACCACTCCTGGTCCTAATAAGAGATTTAAAATGTGCTCTAGATACGTTTCCTTCCAGGCTGCAACCATAGCAGTTTCTGTATTTTTTTTATGTTTGTTACCTTAGAACTTTCGACTCAGTGAACTGATTTTGATGATTCTTTTTTATTGCTGAAAGCTGGTGCTTTCTGTGTGGTCCCATTTCAATAGGGACTAGTTCCAACAATTTGATAACTTTTTTTTGTTAAAATTTTAATTATTTTACTTAAAAGGCACTCTCTTTATTGGAAAAAACAGCTCAACAATCTTTTACAACCTATACAAATAATTCTAAGCAATCCATGGATTCATTGTGAGAGTGCCAGGGACATCACAGAGAAAAGAACCAAAGCAGTGCCTATGACTCGCGACCTAAATGTCGGTTTTATTTAAATTTTCATATTATAAAATACTATAAGAAGCATTTCACGTCACTTACATTGGATTCAACTGTGGTAGTTAATCCAGTAGTTTGATCACTCTGAACCGAGTACTCTTGAAGAGAAAACTGATCCCCCATAAAATCTGAAACTTAAGAATACAAAATTTTCCATAACAGTCTATATTCAACTCCTTTAGTGACTTTAACAATTCACTGTGAATTTTTCTTCTTTATTTTGTAATTTTTTTTAACTTCTTTCCTACATCTATATATATAAAAATCTAATGTTGTTCTTAAGTCTTTCTAAGACACGGAAATGGCTAAACCATTATGATTTCTGTTTACTCACCTTATTTCAGGAAAAGTTAAAATAAATAAGAATGAATAAAAAATATGAAAAGATTTTTTAAAATTACTAAAAAAGGCTTACTTGTTCAGTCCTTCAAATGCATCATTTTTATAGAATAGTCAAAGAAAATTAGTCAATTGGCTAATAGCAGATGAGCTAAAATTTGGGCAAGATATCATCTTCCGGATTCGCTAGTTTAATTATAAAACTAACTATTGGCAGTCCTTCTATTCTGGTGTTGTGAAATTGGAGAATACATCATATTACAAAAGTTAACAAAAGATAAAGTAATTTTATTCAACCTTTAATGGTATATAAATGTTATTAATTTTTATATTAGATTATACAGGTGACTGGTAACAAACTTAGAATACTTAAGGAGAGTACTTGGTACTTGACTCATATTATAATTATGTAATAAAAATAGGTACTTAATATTTGACCAAATAAAGTTAGTCCATAAATGCATTTCCCAGTATAAAAAAACTGAGAGAATTCCAGGTATCTCTATTTCTTGCTGCTTCTGACCAATTCTCGCCAGCGATACGAGCAATGTCATCTGACCATAATCCTTGTTACTTAAAGAAAAGAAAATATAGTTTACGATCGATTCTCAGACCTACCAAATATGCACAAAATTTTTCATAAAAATCGGTCAAGCCGTTTCAAAGGAGTTTAACAACAAACACTGACACGAGAATTTTATACATTAGATAATCAATATTCACTATCGATACTAATATATAAAGCTGAAGAGTTTGTTTTTTTGTTTGTTTGCTTGAATGCGCTAACCTCAGGAACTACTGGATACTAGGATTTAAAAAATTCTTTCAGTATTAAATAGCCCATTTTCTCGATCAAGGCTTTAAGCTATATGTCATTACGCTAAAAAATTTCACCTAATTTTACGGAGAAGAACTAGCGTGTAGTTATTTATACAAATTTAAATCCAAAATACGTTTATGCTTAAATTCAAAAGTATTTGTCACATTTATTTTATTTTTTTATTTTTTATTTTTAAGTGAAACATACGGTACATGTTTTACATAAACTTAATACTAATAAAATTAATACATAGACCAGTAAAGTTTCCACAGATAAATACAACACACAAGAAAGAGCAGAATTAGTTAGAGAATTTGAATTGAAACAGTACATAAGAATTATTGATATATATACATAATATATTAAAATATTAAAACCCTTATTGCAACTAAGCTGAAAAGAAAGTCTTTCTTAAAACTAATAATGACTATGATAAAATACCTTAATGAGTTTTAAATTGTTCTCAACCCCATTAAGGAATCGTTAGATCTCCTACAATATGAAACCAATAGGTATAGATAAGGTTTCTGCGAAATGCTTAATCAAGCTTTATAAGTCGCGACAGAAAAAGAGGATCGTTTAAGTTTGTTATGTCTGTCTGTGGCGTCGAATCTTTTAAACTAATGGACCGAAATGAAAGGAATACTGCAAACTAAAATTAGAGGTAGCGCCACGCTTGTGGCCGAATTGGGACGGCGCGTCCGGGTACCAGTACCTCTTTCTCACATGAGATCGGCGTGAAGTGGCTGCAATGCTGTCACGTCTAGTGATGGTGTTGTTGTCGCGTTTCGTTCGGTTTGTGAGACTTCCCGGTGGCCTAAACTCGTGAAGTGGCGGCAATGCTGTTACGTCAAGTCATGGTATTGTTGTCGCGTTTCGTTCGGTTTGTGAGACTTCCCGGTTGCCTAAACTCGTCATTAAAGGCCGGCAACGCATCTGCTAGCCTTTTGGTCGTGCAGATGTCCATGGGCGTCGGTAGGCACTTAGGTGCCTACTGCCTGCTCGTTTGCCCCTTGTATCATAAAAAAAAAGATATTTCGAATTTAAACCAAACTTCTAAAAAACCGATTACGTTCAAACCATTTTGTATTTTTTGAAAGAAAATTATATTTTTTTTTTAAACAGCGCTACAAAGATATTAAGTAAAATAATATGAAGAACACAACCCAATGAATCATAGAAATAAATATATATTTTTTGAATCGGTTAAAGAGAAATCTGTTCATATATTTCAGGGAATATTTTAAGAAGAATTTTCAAAGGCGAAAGCCAGTGGAGTAATGTAGATAGCTAAATTCCTTTCCTATCTGCTAGATAGCAGAAATTCGTGCGCTCGCCAGATTTTTCCTAACATTGTATTTACGTACTTATGTTTAGTAATCCTATCTGAATTAATTTATTCGAAAATATTTTATCTATCACTTTTGTTTAATCTAAAAATAACTGCTAATGAAAAATAATAATCAGTGGCGTAGCGTAGGTGTAAGCCGCCTGGGGCCGAAGTAAATCTTTGCCGCCCCCTCATTCAGGTATATCAATTTAAAATAAACTAAATGTATACGACTAGCTTTGCCTGCGACTTCGTCCGTCTAAAATTACATAAAAAGAAATAGATTCAATTTTAGCGGCCTATATATTTTTATATATAGTTTATAGTCTTCCTCGATGAATGTGCTATCTAACACTGATATAATCTTTAAATAGTGTCACCCTAATACCATTATAAATATATTAATATAAAAACAAAACATTAAAAAATATAAAAAATAGCTTTCTCCCGAAAGTGAAGCCCAAACCCAAACTAAAAAGAGGTTAAGGGCTATACCAGAGCCAGACATAGCTTCATTTGAATGATAATTTTAATAATCATGTAGTGTGGCCGGGGACTTTATGCTGCTAGCTAGCTACGCAAAATTTTGTAGAACTTTGTAGTCTTCAAGGACAAAAATGTACAAACACTTTGAGCTATGTCTGGCTCCGGCATTATAATTATTTTATATACATGTATTCTGCTAACTTTAACTTTAAGTGGTTTAAAGTTTATCTATGCTTCGGAGGTGGGCAATGATATTCTGTAACACAGTATAAACTTTTGCTGTATCAACTTTGCCATTATAAAATTGAGCAAGTGAAGTTTCTTTAAATAAATAAATTTCTGTTCATTTCAGTCTATCAAACACAGCTCAGCGTCCGAGAATGTTCTTGCAATGCAAGCTAGTTCTTACCGTCGAATAAAAAACCAACCCATTCTAATGAATGGTAAATACTCATGTTATATAAAAATAAAACAATAATCTATACTAATATATAAAGCTGAAGAGTTTCTTTGTCTGCTTGAACGAGCTAATCTCAGAAACCACAGGTTCGATTTGAAAAATTCTTTCAATGTTAGATAGCCCATTTATCAAGACAGGCTTGGGTTATATACCATTATGCCAAGATCGAATCAATTATTTTTTTTTACCTAATTTTACGCGGACGAAGGCGCGGGCACAGTTAGTGTTATATAAAAAAATTCGATACTAATATACAAAGCTGAAGACTTGGTTTGTATATTTGCTTGAACAAGTTAATCTCAGGAACCACTGGTTCGATTTGAAAAATTATTTTAGTGTTAGATAGCCCATTTATCAAGCAATCAATTATTTTACCCAATTTTACGCGGACGAATTCGCGAGATTCGTAAAGATATTAATGTACAAAGCTGAACAGTTGGTTTGTATATTTGCTTGAACGAGCTAATCTCAGGAACCACAGGTTTGATTTGAAAAATTATTTTAGTGTTAGATAGCCCATTTATCAAGCAATCAATTATTTTACCCAATTTTACGCGGACGAATTCGCGAGATTCGTAAACACAGATAGTATATAACAGAAAGAATAGTTTGGGATGTACAACGATTAAATTTGGTGACGACATAACGTACAATTATTAGAAGGAACGGATTTCTTCGATCAGGCCCTTTTACAGAAGCCTAAAAGCTCTCGCAATTTTAATTTTAAGCAGACGAAAGAGTCTTGGGACTTTCGAAACACAGTTAGTAAACTATAAATCATTTTAAAAATATAGTTATTTATTTATTTTACAATTTATGTACCAACATAACAAGTATAAAACTACGTAACAGAAAATTTTGTGAACAAAGGTACTGGGATATATAATATTTGGGAAATATTTAAAAGAAGTTGTGGGGTTGCAACACATGGCCTACGGCCGCCATCTTGTAACAAGATGTTCGAATGGTTTTTATGCTTTATCTGACGAATTATTTTTGGTTTTACGACTAAAAATGACTAAACAAAAGTTGTAGATAATCTTAATTGCAACAAAAATTGTTAAATGTTTTTTTTGTGCGACCTATAGTTCGTCAGATAAACCATAAAACCATTCGAGCCCCTTTTTCCAAGATGGCGACCGTAGGCCAAGTGTTGCAACCTCACAAACTTAAATTTAACTTTAAACTCAACCACCCCTATAATTAATTGCGTCCTCTGACAAATGCAACCACAAATGTAACTTTCCTATACACTATAAATGTATGTGTTATATTTGGAATAAACCAAATTAACACCAAACTATGTATAAGTAACAAGTACTTAAAGACAGATTTAATCTCTATTTCTTAAAAATCTATATGCATATATAAAAGTGAAAGGTCACATATCAAGAATTCTCAAAAGGTGGAGGTACTAAGATCAAATTTCACAAATGGGTCTTTTATACTAAGAAGACATCCGCTAGGAGCAGACTTTTCGATGGAACCCGATTAATGAGGTCTAAGAGCCTTTGCAAGTATAATTTTACGCAGATGAAATCGCGGGAAACAGCTAGTATAGCTATAATTCGACCGCGATGCTTGAATAGGTCAATGTAACTAGAACAACAAAGAATTGTCGATCGATATCACATGTTATTTCAAATTATTTCCGTTAACACAGAGTAACTTGTTATTATTCTATAATTCTGTCAATTATTAATATATATGTATATAACAATTATTCAACTATTTACATTTTCTAAATCTTCGCACATTATACACAATGACCTTAATTTAAATAATAATAAAAAACTAGATATACAATTAAAAAACGAATTCTAAATTAAACTAAAAAAATATATTACGCAACAAATAAAAATATATAATTACTAGAAAGGACATCTAAAGCCGCACTAGTAGGATCATACCAGATTTGGCTAGACAGGGGAGGGTACACTGGCAGTGAAGGTGAGTGATCACTATAAAGAGCGCGCTCTTCACCTCTAAATGCTGTAAATTCACTCAATTTATTAGTGAATGTTTTATTAAATCTGGCGTAATTTTTAGGAAGCGTGGAGCACCTGGCACTTGGATGCACAAATAAGTTGAGGAAATCTTTCCTTCGCTATAGATTCTCGCACGTTTCTTAGAAATTCGCGAAACAACTGTGGATTGTGTCATCAATTACCGAGGCAGCTCATGCCATAACATAATTCGTTGTAAAATATTTTTGTATGTGTGAATTAAATAAAAAAAGACTAATATCATAAAAGGAAAGGCAACTCTGTTACGTTATCACGTCCTAACCACTGTTTTCTGATGAATTTCGTTACGGTAACGCAATTCTAAAGGGGTGAAATATGAGTTGAAACTTTGTATGACAGTCAGAGAACACAATGCGGGCTAAGTCGCGGGTTAAAGCTAGTTTAATATTACAAATGTGAAAGTTACTCTGTCTGTTACTCCTTCACGCCTAAACTACTAAACCGATTTTGATGAATTTCGGTATAGAGATAGATTGGACCTCGGAGAAGGGCATAGGCTACTTTTTGCAGCGAAAATACAATTTTAAAGGGGTGAAATAGGAGTTGAAAGGTTGTATGGAAGTCGGAGAAAACAACGCGGACAAAGTCGCGAGTTAAAGCTAGTTTAAAATATAAGTTTATGTCAAAATTTCTTACATTATTAATCTGGCTGTCACATAACAAACACTAACAAATAATACTTAGGTTAAGTATTATTTGTTAGTGTTTCTCTTTTGAGATTATCACTTGAGGTTATGTTAATACCTCAGACACAACTGTAACTTTAAGTCTTAAGTCGAGAAGTTCTTAGCGGCAGTGGTCGGCATTAGAGTTGATCGCTAAGTTTAGCAGTTCTTACCGCGGTCGGGTGGATAGATGGGTGACCCATTCTACCAATAGTTTTCAAATATCCTACCTCCGTGTATCGGAAGACACGTAAAACATTGGGTCCCTATTAATGTCACTGAGTGATATTAGTCGTGAGGTTGTAGAGATTTTGGGGGTTCCAGATGTCCATGGGCGTCTGTATTCATTTATGTGAACCACCTGCTCGTTTACCCTTTGTAACGTAAAAAAGGCAAGCTCTTTACCAAATAAGTATCGAGATACTTCTATGTTCTCTGTGGCAAGAAGCCTCCTGGCGTACGGTAACGATGCGGTCTGCGCGCCTCCTCTGAATTATTAACCCTATAACACAGGCATTAAGTTGTCTACCTTAGGAACAGATGTCCGTGTGTCATATAGTCCTATATATTTATTTATTATTTATAATTTTTAGCTGATTCAATAGATACGCACCTCTTAGTATGAAGTTGCAAAAATATTGTAAACTCCACAGTCCGAACTTCTTGTATTCACTCAGAGTACAGTGTGTTTGTACAGTGAATAATAAGTGCTGATTTTTTTATAAAGAAGTTGTTTGTGAGTTTGTATATTTCGGGTAGCTTCGGTTTTTCTAATACGATTTTTTGAATTATTTTACTGTTAGGAAGGTTTTTTAAAATGTATTTAACATTTAAACGAGACATTTTACAATCAATTGTGAGCAAATAGCATAGTAAAAGCACCGAGGTCTATGCTACAGAAAGTGTCAGCGACGAATCGCTAGCAAAAATTAGTGTATTACAATTCAAATTGAACTATTACATAAATTTAGATGAAAACTTTAATTACAACAGTTGAATACATTATCCGAGTGCTACTGTTATTATATTTTATCAGACGTTATTGCTTGAAGAAGTTTGAGATTTGTTTATCAACGCCAATTTTATCGCTTTGAGCACGCCATAGTAACGCAATCTAATAATAACCCCAGCTTAAGTGACTGAGAAAAAACCTCTGTGAAAATGAACCCTACCCGTATAGCAATAAGGAATAGCACTATTCCGAATTTCTTCCGTATAGGTGCGTAGTCAATTCACTTTTCTTCAATTGTAAAGATCATCTCTGGGAAATAGAAAGCAAATACGGTATATTATGTAAATAGTGACTCAGTGAAAAGAAATACAATTGTGTGCTTACTTATACTCCGACAAATTGGATGGATGCTTTTGTATGTTGACGTCTTTAGAAAGGACATTAAATATTTATTTATAATGGGTTACTTTTGTGTACAATTGGAAATCGTTGTTAAAGAATCACTTATTAGAGTTGTAACATTAATATACAATGTTATAAATACATACAGAGTGACTGGTGAGACACTTAGAATATTCAGTACTGCATGCTCATTATAATTACGTAATAAAAGTAGTTACTTAATTTTTGTACGTTGTCCTGTTACGCGTCATCCTAAATTTTCATCTAGTCTAAAACAAGGTTTACTACAAAATCTTCTCCTAGATAGTTTGAACAATTCTTTCACCATTAGAATCCTACCTACATTATCCCTGATAGATTATTTTCAAAAAAGTTAGGAATCCGTTTGTAAAATTTCTATAATGAAATACCCGTGCGAATCCGGGGCGGGCCACTAGTACATATTAACCACATAACTAAAGATTTAACAACAACAAAACCTTTCGAGTTCTGCACTAACTTTACCTTCGTAAAAGCATTTTATAACCAAAACAAAGTAACACAATCAAACAACAAACATTTTTATTGAAAGTTTTTGTCAAATGTATGTTTTCTTACCCTCTGTTTGTTTGTTATACGGGAAATATAATTTCTGTCATTTTCCTCAACGAGAAATGTTTTTACGATCTGTTATTTTATCATTTTTGGCTTCCTGCTTCGTCCGTGAAATATCGTCGCTTATAACTTTATTGCCCGCTATTTTCTATACTTCCGTCACTAGAAGCGTAATATTCATATTTTTTTAAATAATTTATTCTGCTAGAGATCACTGGATGGTCGAAATTCGCCCACAAATCTTTTTGCGTCCAACGACATATATTGTTCTATTCACAGAAGAATAAACTTTGACAATTAATATAACATTTATTTATTTTTATTTATTTTTGTTTATTTACTATTTATTTACTTTAAGAAACTGTTACATTTGGTACAATTGAGTTAAGACCCTTATTCCTGTGCCAGTTAAAAGAAACTGTGATACAGGAAAAGTGCATTCCACTAAATTAATACACAAAATATAAGTTTGCAGTTAACATATTATCAATAAAGAACAAAGTAAGCAAGTAATAGTAATAACAAACAACTTAATCAAACGAGACACTATCTTTTTTAACAACTTCGTTAGTTTGCTGTTATTCACTATGTTATTTAAACGTTTGAGACTGATGTGATGCAATAAATATAAAAAAAATCACTGCTATAATAAATTTACGCTGTGACATCATACAATAGATGTGTGTGTGAATGGTATAAATCCTCTGGAATTGGTTTGCGTGGGGTTTTATTTTAATGATTTAATAGATTAATCAATACTAGCGGACCCGACAGACGATGTCCTGCCCGAACGTTGGGCTACTTACTATTTACTTCTATTATGTATTTTTTGCGGAACCATAGTTATTTATATGAAACTGAAGTAGCCGAGGTTAGCCACATGCCCAAACCCTTTTAGCTTTGCTGACTTCTTCCCTACATCCCTTACCCAAATAATGGAACGCAGTAATGACTTTATTAAATATGTTTAAAATATCACCCAAAACTTACCATTATGACATATCGAAGTAATATAATATTTTAACTCTTACTTTGTCACCCAGTGATCGTCTCTAGCACTCCGTTTGTTTTAACAATTTGCACAACTGAAATCAAGTATGACATCGGTAGGATCTATAGTTTTGTATTTAAGGTTGATATTCGTCAACTCTTTTGTACCGTTTCTTTGAAAAATAATCGTGACGCATATTGTAATTGTGTTCAATAAGTTTATTTTGTCTGCTTGCTGTTTGTACAGGTTTACGTGAAAATTGTTGAAATAATTTTCTTAGTATGCTTAATTGCGTCTTTTGTATCCAAACATTTATATATTACTCGTACTTAGTCTTGTGTTGTCTATTGCAACAATATTGTTTTTACTAAAGAAACAAATTTATTATATAATGTTCATTAACATTACCAATTAACGTATGACGTATTTAATCTTATAACCGATTTGTTAATTTGGAATTAATCAGCATTGTTATTAAGGTCTCACGAAGCGATCCTCAAATTTTAAAATGGTGATATTTCTGATCGCTCTGTATCTTTTACCGCATTTGTCACGTGCTGTGTTATTTACTTATTAGCATTATCAACAAAAGGTTATAATTTCATGATAAATAAAATTCGTTACATTGATTAGACATCACAACTATTCTTTTTAAACGTAATTCATCATCATCATTCATTCATCAGATCACAAAACACTCGTAGTATACTACAAACCACCTCGATTATCGAAAGTTGACAACTGTGCAATTTGCATTGCATTTGACTCTAAAATTTCAACGAAATCAGCTGCCAATTCAAGTATTTCTAAACCGATACGACCTAGAAACCTGGAAAAGAACTAATTTCGCAAAGATCCGTATCGCATCAGGAAGCATTCTGATAGTGCCAACAGCACAATTGTCCCTTATAGTCAAGTTACGCTGGTCGATTTCCTTGTTAAATAAAAAGCCTACCAGAAACCCGTCTACTGTCGTCTTAAATTAGCTATCGTAACATATGTATCAACTCTTATAATTATATGCTCATTAAAGAATCCGCCTTTTTCCCTAATTAAGCAGTGTTAATTAACATTCAGCCGTGAAATATTTTTAGATTAAACAGCTGTGGAATCATTATTTTTTAATGATGAACTTTTGATGCAGAAATGAAATTGTGACGTTACTTAGAAATATTTTCCCCTAGTTTTAAATCTATTTAGCAAAGGTCATAGCAATAGTAATAGAGTATTTGATTTGGTAATAATTTTAAACTATTAAGACGTGTGTGTGTAAAATTATTTTATTTTCACAGGAGTTGGAGCAAGAGAAACATCTCTTGCGACGGCGGCTGGACACCACGCAAGGGGAGTATGAGGCGAGGCTGTTGGAACTGCAAAATGATATCAAGGAGCTCACCACCAAAATTGGCTCCAGAGACAACTCTGTTAAACAGGTGAGCTGATAAATCAAGTATATGAAGCACTTTTTCGCGTTTACTAAGAACTTTACCAAGTAAGACATCTGTTAGGACTCGACATTGTTTCAGCTATGAGACAGGCTGAAAAACGAGTTGCTTATGAGCAGCTGGCACAGGTCTTCACTGGAAAGGGAATGATCTTCAGTAATTGAACGCATGAGAAAAAGTTATAAACGGGTACTTACTACAAAGAGTTGTATTTAGAATACTAGATTGAAAGTGTAGGATAATAATAGTTTAAATTAAAATTAAAACTTATGACCTCGCTACCCGTTCATTGGTGGTTGATAGATTCTTAACGAGCACAGTGTTTATCAGAGGAGCATTAATGAAATATTTAATTTGATACAAAATAATTCTATACCACCTTGGTATATCTTTCTCACATAAGATCGGCGTGAAGTGGCGGCCATGCTGTCACGTCAAGAGATGGTATTGTTGTCGCGTTTCATCCGGTTTTCGAGACTTTCAGGTGGCCTAAACTCATCATTAAAGGCTGGCACCGCATCTACAAGCCTGTAAGTTGTGCAGAAGTCCATGAGTGTCTACTTAGGTGAACCGCCTTTTCGTTTGCCCCTTGTAATATAAGATAAAAATACCAATTTGTAGATGCTTCTTGTATATTTTCCTTTAATAGCTGTGGATACATCAGTTTTGTTCCTCTCATATAGATAAAATGTCCCACCTTATTTGTTTATGCAATTTGTATGATAATGAATACATATTAATTGCTGAAGCAACGGTGATTCCAACGGGTACAGGATGTGTGACCGGATTGAGGTAATATGAATCTTGTTACACGGCTGTCTTGTAGCGGTATTACTTCCTTAAGTAACAATTAAAAAGTTACTTACTTCTTGATGCTTTTATACAGTTTTGCAAAGGTCCATATGCTATACATACAATTCAATTTTTGATTTCAAAGCCCTCGACGGCCAAAGTTTTTCGATGTTTGCTTTTATACAACATTACATTTTTACGCAATAGCCGCGTTGATTTTACATTATGCTGTCAATTAGCCTGAATTTTTTGTCTCTGCTGGTCTGTCTCTATGTTTGTTCCGGGTTATTTCCGCAACAGCTTTACGATTTCGACTTGACTTTCACTAGTATGCTGATGTTACCCGGTATAATATAGGCTACTTCACTTTAAGAAAAATAATTAAGGTTCCTCACAAAGAACTAACACCTACTAATATTACCAAAATCACTCAAATGACTTGGAGGAAATCGCAGGGTAAAGGTGGTTTAAAATTAAAATAAAGAGTGTTCATTTTGACTTAACTTACTGATCAATTACTTTTCTGATAGACAGTAAATTCATCAAACACAGACATTCAGTAAATTTAATCAGAAGATGAATGTTATCAAGCCGTTTGGTAATAAACCGCTGAATTGTATGAGCCAATACCAATTACGGTCGTAGTGAACTTGCGATGACCTTACTGAGGTATTGTTGGCGAATTCACGCGGGTTCTGTAGTACTATAACATTGGAAATCAGGTCGCGAAGTAAGTCAAGGTCCTGAGACGCGCATACAATCTGATTAGGTTATTACCACACAGTTAGTAGCAGAATCAGTGCCGACATCTGAGTAGATCCCAAGTTTAAGTAGCTTTTACCGCGGTCGAGTAAATGGGTGAGCAATTCTAATGCTACTTTTCAAATATCCAACTTCCTCCATGTTTCGGAAGGCACATAAGAGTAGGTCCCGATTAATGTCAATGAGTGATTATTATTTAGCAGCTGTGAGATTGGAGAGATTGTGGGGATTCCGGGGATGACTTCAGACGGCAGTCGATCATCATACTCTGCAATTTAAAGATATTGAAATCCCACTAACATAAAGATCAATTTTCAGAAACGGGGAAAACAGGAAAGAACGAATTTCCGGGGAAATGACAGACCCGGTCACCTGATAGGAAAAACAATTATCTCTTTTGTCTTTCCTCCTTTTTTCTAGCTGATAGTTCTCAACTCCTGGGCCTCAAACAGTTATCAGAGTTCTTCCCATAATCGCATCATTCGCAGTGATTCTAATTACACACAAATTGATGGTCCTGCTTACTTCTGGAAACGCTTAATTGCTTTATATAACATCCATGGGAATAGAGAAGCGCTTATATTCTCAGCCAGAAACCCGACGGCATAAGCCTTTGTTATGTTCTTATACAATAAACTAAAACGTTCCCATACATATTTTTAAATCTGATTGTTTTTATAACGAACGGATTTGTCTTTAGTAATTATAATAATCAGCTTTCTTTAAGGTTCCTTTTATCTTACAAATATGTGTTTATATGTTATATAGGAAGTAGACGTTTCTTTGGATGGGTCTGGCTTAATCTTAAATAGACTTAGAACCCTTAAACAAATCGAATTAAAATATATAATTAAATATACGCTGTTCATTGTATAAGTGTGCTTATAATTTAGAAAGCTCCCAGACGCGTTGCAGGCCTTCAAGAAATGTTTATTATATAGCAAAGTAGCTTAGTTTTTCATGCACACACACAAACACACACACATATTTATATATATATAACGTTATCCGCGTACGCTAGTAAACCAATAAAGTCAGACTAATGTTTCGAAACCTGTATACAGTCGATTACAAATTCTGTACAAATCACGTTTGTAATTAGCGACTTATCACGACCTATCGTTTCGATGACTTCACTGACGAACAGGTATAGAGAAATAAACGATCTCGCAAGTCATTCAGGCTTTAAATATAAAGTGAACTATCAGATTTATTTGGTGTCTTTAAAGTTTTAAATCCATACTATTATGTAAAGCTGCTTCTTTCTTTGTCTGTTTGCTAGAACGCGCTATTTTCAGGAACTACTGGTCCGATTTGAAAAATTCTTTCAATATTAGAAAACCTATTTATCGAGGAACGCTATAAGCTATATATAGTCACGTAAAAACTTTTCACCTAATTTTACGCGAACAAAGTCGCGGGTAACAACTGGTATCTAGAGTAGAGACTCTAGACTTTATATAATCACGCTTAATTCGAATCTATTTTTTTAAACTAATTTTATGTGGATGAAGTCGAGCCAGTATAAGCTAAATTAGAAGCAACTAAAAGTGGCTATACTAACTAAAAGTGGATGGACAGAGCGAAACTAAAAGGTTCCTTGTAGATCTATGGAACCCAAACAATAACAGTGTCGCGTGACACTGTGATCTAACGAGGTGTGACTATTTACTTGCGATAAGCTCAACTTTATCCGAAACCCTAGTATCGTGTCACATGGTAGTTTTCGTTAACGCTAATCCTCCTTGTGAAGGATTTTAGCTTTCTTATTCTTTACGCGTTGACCGAAACGTTTTAAACGCTTTAAATAGATAAACACTTATTGGGTTTGACAATGAAAACTGCTTCAGAGGTATAATCTCTGGATAGACGCAAATGGACAGCCTTAAATATAAGTAATATCGAAGTGTATACAGTCTAAAAATGCACGCCCCTCCAAAGTGTTCACCTCTACATGCAAAATAGCGGCAAACACGCAAGCTCCTCATAGTTTATGTTTCGATGTACACTGCGAACACTTACTGTGTCTTGAGACGTCAATTTTGTATATTGTAAAGGTGTTTAGGGCTGATATTAGTTTCACATTAACAATTTCCACACAAATTCATATTAATACGTAATGCGAAAATCTTCGCGGACGGAGGAGTATGAAATTTGATACAATTATAGTTTACTAGCAGGGCAAGCGACTAAGTGGGTGTAAAATTTGTTGAAATAACCGATTCAATTCTAGCGTGATGATATATTATAGCCAATAGCCTTCCTCGATAAATGGGCTTTCTAACACTGAAAGAACTTTTTAAATCGGGCCAGTAGTTCCTGAGATTAGCGCCTTCCAGCAAACAAACAAACTCTTCAGTTTTATATATTAAAGTATATAAATAGATGCTGTGCGAATGATAATATTTTTATAATAACATTATTAATACATTAAATTATTAAAAAGAAATCTCACGCACACTAATACCAAGCTATTTATACACACATATATACCTTTACAATAAGATTATGTCAAAGAATAGTCACGATCGTATATACCATTTTTTTTTAGTATATTAGAAATATTTTTTAGGTATGTCTACTATTCCCATTTCCCTTCCTACTAAGCTTAAATTAAAAGCTTGTATTAGGAGTGGGTGCGACAATACCCCAACAGGCGGTGGGGTTTGAACCTGGTACCTTGCGGATTTCAGTCCATACCTTACACCGTTGAGCTATTGAGGCTCTAAATCTCTATATTAATTGTCAAATATAACAGTGACGTTGTACAATGAATTAAAGTTTTGTATATAGCTTTAAATAAGCATAGAGTACGCAAATCTTAAGATTTTTTGGTCTTATTTCGACCAACCGCCATTCTCTAGTATAAATAATTAACCACCCTAATTAAAATATATATCTACCAAAATACACATATAGCCTATAGCGCACAGAGATTAATATAACTTTCTAAAAGTAAAATGATTTTAAAAATCGAATCGCTAGAACCAATGATTACCCGGAACATACGAACTCACAAACTTTACCTCTCAATAAAATTAGCATAGACTATAGAATAAAGGATTCAAAAGAGCTTGTAAAAGTAGATTTGAATAAAACGTCGTACGATTTGATTTGATGAATAGTTTCTAAGGAGTCGAATGTATGAATACACATTACAGCGATAAAAATTCATTATTACCTCACAGTATAAGTACAGGCTGTAACTTACCTGTCGTGTAACAGTAGTAAGCAATAGAACGGGACGAGTTGGGAACGTCCTAACAAGTGAAGTGCCGGACCCGCGACG
Source organism: Charaxes varanes (assembly GCA_024363005.1). Classification (NCBI taxonomy): domain Eukaryota; kingdom Metazoa; phylum Arthropoda; class Insecta; order Lepidoptera; family Nymphalidae; genus Charaxes; species Charaxes varanes. Next base: position 1,044,115 of record JANCMC010003429.1, read on the forward strand.
AATAATAATGCACAAAACTAGTCGACGAGCCCTCACTGCAAACCATAACGGCACTTGAAACTTGCCCTTGTATCTTTGTGGATTTACGCTGTTGTAACACGACGGATTTAGTGTTGCCACTTTATAAAATAATACGCCTTATTCTCGTACCAAAATCAAATAAGATTTGGAATTTCGGACGATGTTTAACAAGATACTTGGCAAATTTTCTGTGTATATTCTCGTGCTGATGGTTGTTTGCACAAATTAGAGTACAAACTATAGACACTTAGGTTCAGTAGTAAGCAATAGAACGGGACGAGTCGGGAAAGTCCTAACAAGTGAAGTGCCGGACCCGCGGCGAATAACAATGCACAAAACTGGGCGACATCCCTCACTCCCAACCATAACGACACTCAGAACTTTCTCGCGTGTCTGAGTATTTGCACTGTTGTAAAATAACGGATTTAATGTTGCCAGTTTACAAAATAATACGCTTTACGTATTTGTGTTGCCAATAAGAAAATATATCATGTTGCTTTATTTTACAAAGACTTCACTTTTCTTTAGTAAATATATTTTACTTAAATTTTTCATATACATGTATCGCTTATATAGGAATGGACAGAAACTTCCATAAAAAAAAAATCGCAAAAATACTACGACTATTAAAAGACACCGCTAAATCAGTCAAACCAACTTCAAGTAATGTTTACTAAATATCTAATTTTATTTATTACAGTTTAAGTATTGAATTCATATTAGCGAAATGGAATTCAATATAAACTTTCTAGAAACAAACTTTGTAGTTAGACTTTGGTCAACTCGATACTCGACAAAATTTGTCGTGTATGCACTAGAATGTTTTAACGAAAATTAGAGAGTAGACTGAGGTATACTTAAAGGGTACAATTATATAAAAATCTATACAATATTTGTCCTAAATTATGTACTTCGTAATATCAAAAAATCATGTTCTAAATATATATTGTGTCATGCTTGTAAATCTTTACCTGCATTACGTTTATTTATTTATTAATTGACCTAACCAATGAGCTCACTAAAAACGGTTATAAAACCAGCTTATACGCGGTAGAGGTAGTAGCAAGGGGTATAACTGAGCTTTTATCAGATAATGTAATTATGTAAGGAGTGTTACGGGACACCTCGACTCACTCTGTGTAATTGAGTGCTCCCCCCCCCACACTCCCGCTATTAGGCAAATCGAATCTCTACCGACCCGCCTCCCCTCCCCTCTCCCCCTGTATGTTGGCTGAGAACCAAGGATTCAATTTGTGCGAATGTAAATAAAGTGCCTCGTCAGAGACTATTACTTAATTTATCACCTAAAAGATTGGGATTTTTTGACTACCTTTAAAACAGTAATATAAAATAGGCTTTATGTTAGTATATTGTAACATTCTAAATATAATTTATCTGTATTTCAAATTATTCTTTAAAGACAGTAAAGTAGTTTTTTAATGGTACATAATTTCTGTAATATAAAAAGTGTAATTTAGAGGTTTCATATACATACTTTTCTATAATCTTCCATCATCTTGCAGAAGAAATTGCTTTGTATTAGACAAATTGCTTTACTAGCAATATATGAAAATATTATATATTTGCCTAGATCTTTTTAATAATAAATAAGATATATATATTATTACTGATAAGGATTACAAAACAGGATAAATATCATACAACTACGCTATTTAAATGTCGTGGTTTGCAAGCAAGTTTAATAAAAATGTAACAAAAAATACCTACTTCAAATTTTTAGAACTAGACCATATTAAATTGGGATCACACAGGAAGCACCAGCATTCAAATAAAAGAGAATCATCAAAATTGGTTCACCCAGTTGATAATTCTCAGTTAACAAACCTAAAAATGCAGTCGAATTGAGAATCTCTCCCTTTTTTGAAGTCTGTTGAAAACCAGAGAGTTGTAAAGATACCTAAAATCCCTTGAAATAATGATCAATCTACTACAATGTACCTATAAACGAGAATAGAATATAATATTCAAATCAATTAATTGAATTTAGTTAAAAATGATTACTTATACATATTCACATATACATAAATTAATTTACAAACAACTATAGAGAAAAATAAAACTGTTTCTATATTAGATAGAAAAAAACTTTTAAAGGTCTATCATTTATTCAATACACTTATTCTAAATACATTTTTACATATTAGTATAAAAATAAAAACATTTAAAAATATATAAAAAATAGATGTCCACCGGCAGCGGAGCAAGACCTCAAGCGATACAAGTCTTTGTCACCTGTCACTGCAGACATCGGAACGTGTAGAATTGGTATTCCAGTTAAATCACGAAATCCACTGGAATTCTAAATGAAACTGCGTTCGACCGCGCCCGCTCTACAATGCAAGGGTCCAGTTAACCTGCTTGAGTGGGCGTTTTGTATTAGAACATTCAAGATTTTATAGGATATTGGTTCTAGATTTTGTGCGATACACTAGAAATTGCCAGCGGTCCTTCCGTTTTCTAATCCACTGTATGTGTCTTTGAAATGCGGTTCACCATATTTGAAATTCCAATATAAAAAAGAAAACCTTCTTCATATTATAAACGTGTTAGTAACTTTGTTACGTTTTCACGCCTAAACCGCTGAACCGATTTTGATGAATTTCGGTATAGAGATAGATTAGACTTTGGATAAGAATATAGGCTACTTTTTAAAGCGAAAATGATGTTTTAAATATACGAAAATGATGTTTTAAATACTAATACATAAAGCTGAAAAGTTTGTTTGCTTGAAAGCACTTATCTCGGAAACTAATGGTCTGATTTGAAAAATTATTTCAGTGTTAGATAGCCCATTCATCGCGGGAGGCTATAGGTTGTATATCATAACTATAAAATTTTACACCTAATTTTACGCAGACGAAGACGCGAGTAACAACTAGTAAACTTTGCCAAATTTTATACTCCTCCATCCGTGCAATTTTCATAAATTGGTAGATACCAAAAGTTTTGGCTTCGCGTTTATAGATAAAAACTTAGCAGTTTTCGAGATACGCGCGCTACCGTCCGACAACGTGACTCGCTTCAAGTGTATGTGATACGTTGCTTCAGCAACTTTGAGTCAGTTTTAACATAAGGCAGAAGTTAATTTTAAGTGGGCGGAACTTCTTAAGCACTTGTAAGTTTTTACTAAGTTAAAAAGCTCGTAACGTATTAAGGGAAACGTTTTTTTAGTCTATTTAAAGCACGTAATCAAAGATTTTTTTTAGTTTGCTGTCTTTTTGGTCTGCAGCCAAATTGAGTTGGAGCGTCCGGGTACCAGTACCTCTTTCTCACATAAGATCGGCGTGAAGTAGCGGCGATGCTGTCACGTCAAGTGATGGTATTGTTGTCGCGTTTCGTACGGTTTGTTTGACTTCCCGGTGGCCTAATCGCGTCTCACCACTGGGGAGTCTAGAATCATGTACTGAACCCATGGGATGCGTATCCGGTACGATGTCAGATACACCCTGTATTTTTTTGCTTTTTAGTTCCTTGGTGTTTTTAAAAGCGGTTTATGGTTTTTTTTAATAATTTACTTTAAAATTTAGAGTGGAAAGTAAACGAAGACATTATCGATGTATATGTAAATTTATATAAGTTTTAAGAGTTTTGTTTATTTCTCAAAATCCACTCGACCGAGTTCGATATAATTTATATGGGTTTACCTCTGAAGTATTGTCTACCAAACGAAAAGAGAACCATCAAAATCGCTTCAGAAATGGCAAAGTAACGTGACATATATACAAAAAAAGAAAAAACATACAGGCGAACTGAGAACCTCCTCATTTCTTTGAAGTCCGTTAATAATTTTAATCGTAGTTAATTACGTCATATACTAATTTTTATTACGCGATTTATATATTAATATTATATAAGAAATAAAACAAAGACGTAAATATAAGAAAGGTCATTGAGGTTCCTTGTTATCACATAAAGGTCTTAATCGTGGCAACTTATAAATTACTTGAACTGATTCCGGTTGAAAATATATTCGGCACTTTTTACTAGGTACATATATCAAAACGGTAGAGCTCCAGGGGAAACTGCTTTCGTTTCCCTTGATAAATCCAATAGACAGGATCACAAATGCATGGGAATGTTCGCATTAGTCTAAAACAGCGTTTCCCAAACTTTTCTGCGTGACCCACTAAGAATATACTAGCCATGGACGTAATGGATTTAATTAATACTAATTTTTAAATGTACAGCATGAGGTTACTCAAAATTATTCCTACTTACGCTTACTATATTCTTACTTACTACATTTAAATGAAATGAAATGAAATGTTACCTTAATGTATTTATGTTAAGGACTAGGTGTGAAATATGTTTTATAAGTAAATAAATAAATAAATCAAAAATCATGATGATCATGGCCCTGCCTACCGCGCCGTGAGTTGTGGGTTCAAATTCCGCCTTGATTCTGAGTGTATTATCTATATCTATTTCTATGCATATCTAAGTATATCTATGTATTTATATAGTTTTAAAAAATATATTTGGTATTACAGGCGTCCGTTACTTACAACACAGGCATTTGTTGTCTACCTTAGGAACGACCGGAGAGCCAAAGGTTTACGCTTTAGCAATAGGGTCGGATATTCACAGTATATGTGCTTGGCTATCTCCAAGACATCTAGGTAGATAAGAACTTGGTAGACAGGTCTATAATATGCAGATATTTCCTTAGTCTACACTGACCGGAGAGCCAAAGGTTTAAGCTGTAGCAATAGGGTCGGATATTCACAGTATATGTGCTTGGCTATCTCCACGACATCTAGGTAGGTAAGAACTTGGTACAGTGGACAGGTCTATTATATGCAGATATTTCCTCTGTCTACACTGTGGGGTCTATAGCCAAGGTTTCACGGGATATTTCAAAGTACAAGTGAGACTTAAAACTCCGCAGCTTGGAACTTCTCCGAAATATTGGCAAATTAAATTTAATAGAAATGTTACGAAAATTAAATTACAAACTGATTGGCTCGAACGATTACAAATTGATTAGATTGACACGGAACAGAAGTCCGTTTTATCTTTGTTTTATTTTTACTCTCTTCCAATAAACTTTTTTTTTTAAATTCCATTAAGTCTTTTTATACAATACTATTAAACAAATTTTATTTGACAAAGTTATTTATTGTATGTAATCTTAACAACCGCTCATCAGATTTTTATAAAATTTGCGCGAATTACTTTATACGAAATATTTTATTATTTAGATATAAATAATAATTATATCTTTACTAATTATATAAAGCTGAAGAGCTTGTTTGCTTGAACTTGTTTGGTTCCTACGGAACCCCGAAAAAGAAATTTCGAAAAAGGATACACCTGAGGCTGTGAATCGTGTATTTACGTAACAAAATCGAAAAGCTCGGATATATCCCCCATCACTAATCGAGCAATTTTTCACATGTTATTAAAGGAAAATGGGTGTGTTCGCAGATCGTTGCGTTCTCAAAACGAGTTTCTTATAGACAATGCTGAATTTTTTAACAAATCTTCCGACCTGCCGAACCGGCAACACATTTTATGTTACAGGATTTGAGGGTTATTACCGCGAGAAGGTTTAAAGAAAAAAAAAAGAAAGTAAAAGTCAACAGATTATTTAAAAAATACAGATTTTGTCACTACTTAAGACGACGACCGCAGTACAAGAACTAACTCACGCAAGCGAAGTTTCTACTTACGATCACTATATATAGACCTTCCGACAGGGCATGGACTGAAAAGCAGCTATAAGCTGAGTCCATGACCTTTTCATTGGCATGCAAATTTATTGTGTGTCCTTGTATAAAGTTCTTATTATTATTATTATTATTATTATTTACAGTAATTCAGCTGTCGATTTTCAAATTTTATTGGTCGATTGTTTAGGTTACGAAAGAATATTTACTATATTCAGTAGTAAGGATGTTTCTTTGTTATGAAAAGATGTCACATACGAGTTACGACATAGAGTTATTTATCCCAGAGTATAAACAATATGGCATGCGTCAGTGTTGCAGCGTTAAATAAATAAACAAACCATTACTTATATATACACATTATATGTTATATTATGTTTTAAAAAATTGTATTTTTTTTATTATTCCCGACAAGCAATTTATAAAAAAAAGTAACTGCGCCCCGCGACTCCGTCCACGTGGCCCACCCTTAACATTTAGGGGGATGAAAAATAGATGTTGACCGACTCTCAACCCTAGCCGATATGCACGCAAAATTTCATGAAAATCTTTCGAGCGGTTTCGGAGAAGTTTGGCAACGCATCCCATGACACGAGAATTGTATATACTATTAGATAGATGTGATTTTTGACGATGGAAATTTTTATATATATAAAAATTTCACAACTTAGTGATAATGGAATTGTAGCACTTACTTGCTTATTGATATTTGCTTATTGTTTATTGATAATACCTGTTAATATATTATTATAAAATTTATTTAGTGCTTAACAATTCTCTTAGTTTAGAATATCACCAAAGACTTTCCTTTTCAACGCACCTTATTAGCTAATTTATAATCCCAAAAAACATTATAACAATTTGCGAGCAGCTTAGTTTAAATATCTGGTAAACTTTAAAATAGACAGCATTTTTAGTTATCTAAACTAAAATATTTTTATACTTGCAACATCTGGTTTTGTAACATTTTACTGAAATGGGACTTTTTGCACGTTTTTTTTATACTTGTTTAGAGCTAACAACCTATGAGGAAACGTTCCAGAATACCAGTTATTAAATACAAATGTATAAGAGAATCGTAATGCTGATTTTTAGAATATTAGTTATCGGCTACTAACACGAGGACTGGTGATGCAATAATCTATGATTATTCTACTTCAAACAGGTTCTAATAACTTCTATCGTCGCACCTCCACCCCCCTCCGGCGCAGGTTGTCCCGCACCGCCACGACCTGTTACGACCTCGGAATCATGACAAATCCGGTTCGATAGCGACACTATATTGGTTAATCAGTGCAGCAAACATTGGCTTACCGGTTAATAAGCGGACACGATTCCTATTTAACGTTTGGTTTACACACAAAAAAGGTTATTTCCACGAGTCTGACAGTGCAAGGGCTCAAAAAAGTAAAAAATATGGCTGCGTTTGGAGCCATTTCAACGTTCAGAACTTTATTGATATAGGTAGTGTCGTTGATCCTACGGAGGTTTCGAATGTTCGAGAAGACTGTACCGTGTCTGACATAAATTCCTCAACGTGCTAGCCTTACAATCGTCATCATTATTTACAGAATATTTTATTTTATTCCTGGACGTGTTTTCAACGCAATCTTTAGCATTATAAGTAAGGAAATAATTCTCAAGAACTATTGACGGACCCAAAATATATCCCGACGATTACTGGAGAGTCGGTGACCGGTCCGAAAAAATTCTAATTAATAGACATTATTTAAAACATCAAGTAGCTCTTAATTTTTTTCCTAAAATCTATCATTAGTTTCTAAAACATATTCGAAATTCAAATCAATCCATTCATGAGTTTTTAAGATTTTCTTTTTAATTTTTTCGATTTATTCAAAAACGATAATAAATGGAGACCTAAACTACTAGTAAACAAAATGAACTAAATATCCTTCTAGGGCCGATTAAGGTAGCTTCTAGTCCTACAGCCTTTTTCTCCAGGAACTTACACACTACAATCCACGTAGGTGCCTAAGCCAAAGCAACGAAAAAAATGACCTCAAAAAAAGCTGTAGGAAGTTTGTATTCAAATATGTAGGAATTTGCGCTTAAGGTAGCTCCTTAAAATTCCCATAAAATGAATACCTAATGTTAATAAAACAAAAGCTAGAACAGTAGCTACACACTAAACAATGTAACAACTCAAAAACGGTGGCATTAGCGGACACCGCGTCCGGAACAGCTCCCGCCGTACCTCATCGTAGGAGAGCGCGGGCCGCGCCGAGCCCAGCTTGTCCAGCTCGCCGCGCACCTCCGCGCGCCGCTGCTGCTCGGCCGAGGGCGACCGCCAGCGCAGCCAGCGGTACGGATTTTAAATTCTGTTAAAAAAGCTGGCCCGTTGGCGCAGTGGGCAGTGACCCTGCCTTCTACTCCGGGGGTCGTGGGTTCGATTCCCACCTCGAGTCTTGGTGTATTATCCATATGTGTGTAATTATATATTTCTAAAAAAAAATATATTTGTGTATAACAGGCGGCTGTTACCTATAACACACAGGCATTAAGTTGTCTACCTTGGGAACAGACGTCCGTTTGTCACATAGTCATGTATATATTTATTTTCAATTAAATGCCTTTGTCTATGGGTATGGTTAAAGAATGTATCTCTCAAAGATTTTGTTACAAAATTCACTTACAGAGAAAAACAAAATTATAACTTACATTACATAGGTATATAACTTTAAATTCTACCCACTGACATATTTAGTAGAATGCAAGATCGTTGCCACAGTGTAGGCGTCTGCGAATTTAAAAAAGATAGTTATTTTCGCCGCCATCGAACGGACATATTTGTGTATATAAAGAAAAGCAAAAATCACCTAACACGAAATTTCGTAGACTGTGGGACCTACAAAGATGAAATTTGGGAAAAGGGTAACTACCATTTTGTCTGTCTGTCGGTCTGTCTATATCTCGATCTGCCTGTCTATCTGTTTGTCCTAGAGGAACTCCGAAACGGCTTTACCGATTCGGAGAGACTTTCACTGGTATACAGCCGGTTTTACAAGGAATAACATTGGCTACTTTGCTTTTAGCTAAATAATTATTAAATTTAACCAAATCACCGAATTCACGCGGGTGAAGTCTCGGTTACCAAGTTATTTAGTATAATGCTTAACCCATAGAAGCAGTGTTTAACCAAAAACAAATTTTTACAATACTTTCTATTTGTAAGTTCCTATATAAAAAGGAAGAGTCACCTAACATGAACTCTCGAAAACCGCGGGACGTAAACGATCCGTATTAAGCCACGGACGTAAAAGTGTCGCAAAAAAGTTTTAAATATATTTTTTTTAAGCCGTTATATATCGTTATAGGTTATCGCGACTCCGCTGAACAATAATGAAGAGAACGCAGAGCGGTCATACGAAAAAGGTAATGTTTAAAATAAGTTAAATGTTATTAAAAAATCATAAGGGTACACCAAGTAATTTTTGGCCAGTCAAACCCAGAGCCTGAAATTAATTAAAGTTATGTATACAGTATTAAAATAATTTTTTTGCTTTTTAGTTCCTTGGTGTTTTTGAAGGAGGTTTTCTTATTATTTAAAAGTAACTTAATATTTCAAAAAAATAATAAGTTTAAGGTAGTATTCTTCATCATTATCATATCAGCCGCTTGACATCCACTTCTGCATATACCGCTTCCTCTAAGACGCGCCTCTTCAAACGGTCCTCAGTTATTCTCATCCAACTTGTACCTGCCACGCTTCGCACATCGTTGCTCCATCTAGTAGCAGGGTGTCCAACATTCCGTTTGCCAAGACGTGGTCTCCACTTTTCTGCTCCATAAACCACCAGTTCTAAGACTAATGTAAACAGCCCATTACCAGCTTGCCACTAGCCTTGAGGTAGAATTACTTAGTACAAAGCCTTAGCGATGAACATTCAATGCAAAGGTATCGATTCAAAATATTTATATATGGCAATATTATACCTTTAGCCCACATGGCAAATTGTTCGAAGACACGGAAGAGTTCTTAATATTTGTTCCGAGTCAACACCAGACTGTGGTAATAAACACGCCCGTGTTGTCTCCTGATGTACTAAAATAACTAGCTTTTGCACGCGACTTTACTCACGTCAGAGAGGAAAAATTGTTATATACACTGTAAACTTAGTTTTGAAAAAACTATCCGTACGATTTCATGATAAATATATTATATTTCTATATAAATTAAAATAAAGTTCTTAAGTATCTGTAAGCGCATAAGTTCCGAACAACTGGCAAATTGTATAATTATTTTTTTGTTGTGTTCAATATTGTTAGGAAAAGGTTTATATACTTAAAATGTCTGTCTGTTTGTCACGGATAATTTGCGAATATATTGGAAACGGGAACGGCTATAATATTATAGGATAACAGAGTATAAATATAATTGTTTCACGTGATAATCTCATTAAAGCTGTAAATGAAAAATTCGGTAGTAATTTAGACTTTGCTCATGTCGTTACAGTAATTTTCGTCTAATTCTAATAACGCAAATAATTGTGAAATAATAACCAGCTAATAAAACTTGTATGTTGTACACATCTATTGTTCAAGTGACCGGAAACCGGATATGAGTCACAATAAAGATTATCAGGGATACAAGTGGGTGTCTGAGACGTACTACAAAACACTCGAGAAAGTGTTGTATTGTTTAATACTGTTAGGGGGCGGTCCCCCCCCCCCCCCAACGTGCGACGTACTTTATCAACGACGTTATTGGTCTCATAATGAGAGAGACTAAGCAAATTTTAGTAATTATACAAAGCATAAAGAAAAACCTAACACTGATGATTGTAATAATTTATTTATATATGTATCTATCCCATTTATTTATTTTACATCACTATTCTAATATAAAAATCAGCTCTCTTATCGTACATACTTTGATTAAAACTCATTGTGAAAGCGTAACAAATATATAACGTAGAACTAATCCAAATAATGATTTCAATTTGCACGTAAAAAGAACAAAAACTAGCTGACTAAAACAATGTACGATCAATGACATTTTCTTACCTTATCTGATAGAATAGGATATTAGTGCTAAACTGGTGACAATTTAAAATACATAGGCATATGCGTTGCCAGCCTTTGAATAGGGGTTAAGGCCACCGAAAACTCTCACAAACCGAACGAAACGCGACAGCATACCATCACTTGACGTGATAGCATTGTCGCCACTTTACGCCGATCTTATTGGAGAAAGAGGTATAGAGGCACATATATTGGTGCTAACCTGGTAACTAGACATAAAGTACATACGCTGTTCTAAAGAAAAATTGCTTAAGTTCGGGAGTCGGTACATTGTTTGACTCATCACTTGATCATATATATTCCGTTATTATACTTAATTTAATCCATCTTTTACATAACAACTACTATTTCTTATTAATTGATACACTTAGATATTGTACGGTTATTTGAATTGTGGCTTCCAATGAAACTTACACAGTTTAATTCAGTTTTTCTTTTAATGCAATTACAGCCGATACAGTTTTCTGACGTACATTCAAAAGTGAAAATAAAATAACAGAAGTCCGCCGGTCATCATACCAAATCCATTCGTTCGATAGTTTTTTTTTTATTCTGTGGTCATAGTCCTGCATACATTATAGTATTGTCTATGCTATGAAACTCTACAGTTATATTTGTTACGCCCCATGACTGCCAATACTGGTGCCTCATGACAATTCCAATGAATAATAAAAAAATTACAGCAATATCTTTACTTCTTGTTTACTTAGTTTTAAAATAAAAAGTACTGTTATGGTAAACGTAAGAATAAATAATCACTGTTATATACTTAATAAATTTTAAAAATTATTCACATAATTCGGTGATTCATCTCTTCACATTCTTCCAAAATACAAAAGTAACATGAGGAAAAATGCTTTTAAATGATAACATTTACTGTAGGTTTTACCTTTTGTGTATACAAAACTTTATAAGTAAATAAATAAAATTCATTTGGCAAATAATAACCGTTTGCATACAACGTCTATACACGTTTTCGAATAATATAAGCGTATATTTGTCGTGTGGTATTATTGGTCGTGAATTCTATAGTACGTGATGTATGGCGCTTTACGGTCACGTGTGGACAACTCTTCGTGACACATTATATTTGTTTAAGCTTTGCGTTTACCTCCAATTTCACCTCTGTTTACAAAACTAGAACGCTCAAGCAAAAAAAATTACACACGTAAAATTTTAATTATAAAAATTCATTAAATATGTATTGTCGTGTGTGTACGTCATTAAACTTGGTCTTACTGCTTTCGGTGCCACAATGACAGTCCGTTTATAATGCGATAAGATGCATACACGCGTAGACTTTTATATATTTTCCATAATTTTGTACTAATTTCATTTCATGAAGTAAACAAATACGAATAGGGAAAATCTGCATGCTACAAATGAAGTAATAGCAAATAGTATGAAGTCAATACATTTCTTATTTCATTTAAAGCTGGTGTCCACGTTACGGTCTACCGTGCAAATTTGGCTGAGCATTCTGACGGCACGTCGGTAACGTGTATAGTGACGTTCCGGTGTACCGTAGAAAATTGATTGAAAATTGATATTCTGTCTTGGCCTGGCTTTTGCACAGGCAGCCAGCACAGGCTCAAAATATACATACACGTTCCGGTCAACCTGCACATGTATGCCTGCACAGGTTGGCATCACCGGAAACCGTAGCGTGTACGCCAATCATTGTACATCGATTATTCCAAATATGTTTAAGAAAATACATTACTCTTTAAGCCCTCTTTGATTAACAATGGTAGTAATAACATGTAACTGGAGGAGTCAAAACTTTCATCACAATGAGCTGACCTTATACGGTAAGGAAGCATATTCATTCAAAAAAGTTCGTTGGCCTTGAAGACAATGAACCTAGGTCAGACCGGTCGACATTGAAAAAATGTTGTCCCATAATAAATGCGTCGTGTTGTTGCATAACGGACATAGGGATGTATGATCTCGTCATATGATCGATAGAAGTGCGTTTTATTTCTCCTATAATATGTTCATTCCGCATACCGAATCCTACTTTATTTTTGATTGATTTTAGGTTTATGGATATATAAAACCTATTTGCCTCTTATGGTATTATCTTTATCAAACATCAAGGTGAATCAATGATTACAATGTACATCGAATAAAATACTAAGTTAACCTTTTACGTGCAAACACAATTAATTTTGTATGTCAAGGTTTAATCTTTAATCATAATGAGGCATGGTTTTCGAACATTACACCTCTCGATTCCATTGTTTAATGTTAACTAACATCTCATAAGAGAAGAAGAAAAGCATAGAAAAAGATTGACGACAGGGTTTAAAATCTAAATTAAATTAGAGGTAACGCCACGCTTGCAATCTTTTTGGTCTGCAGCCGAATTGGGCCGGCGCGTCCGGATACCAACATTTTTCCTCTTGGGTCTTTTGGGTTATGGAGAACCGTGAGGAGAGGAATAACCGAAAATTTGAATAATCTTTAAAATTGATTAAGTATTTTTTTTAATTAGCCTATATTGTCCCACAGTTGGGCATAGACCATAGTATTAAGTAACAAATTAACTATTTAATATGATTAAGTATATAACATTTTTTTTTTCTCTTACGTTTATCTTAAAAGGACTTTTTATTTTAAACTTAGTAAACAAGAAGTAAAAATATTCTTGTATTTTTTTTATTATTCATTGGCATTGTCATGAGCCTCCAGTATAGGTAGTGATGGGACGTTTCCAATATAACGGTAGAGTTTCAAAGCATACACAATAATATAATGTATGCAGGACCATGACCACAGAATAATAAAAAACAACCGAACGAACGGAATTGGTATGATGACCGCGTGACTTCTTTTATTTTATTTTCACTTTTGAATGTACATCAGAAAACTATATCGGCTGTAATTGCATTAAAAGAAAAACTGAATTAAACTGTGTAAGTTTCATTGTAAGCCACAATAGAAATAACCGTACAAAATGTTACTGTATCAATTAAGAAGAAATATTAGTTGTTATGTAAAAGATGGATTAAATTAAGTATAATATCGGAATATATATGATTAAGTGATGAGTCAAATAATGGACCGATTTCCGAACTTAAAGCAATTTTTCTTTAGAACAGCGTATGTACTTTATGTCTAGTTACCAGCTTGGCACCAATATATGTGCATCTAAACCTCTTTCTCAAATAAGATCAGCGTAAAGTGGCGACAATGATGTCACGTCAAGTGATCGTATGCTGCCACGTTTCGTTCGGTTTGTGAGAGTTTTCGGTGGCCTTAACCCCTATTTAAAGGCTGGCAACGCATCTGCTCGTTTGCCCTTTGTAATATAAGAAAAAAAAAAACTCGTCATTGCTTGACCAACATCAAAAATTTATATTCTGTTAAAAAAACATGAATATAGGAACTCTTCCATCTTGTTGATATTAATCTCGTTACGTGTATTATTAAATATCAGTAATCAATCTTACCGTATTTGTAAGACATTCACGCGACGTGAAACAACACTGTTTTCACTTATCGTTTCCGGACAGTTATCGGTTATTTAATGCAGGATTGTTTTACTTTACGTAAATGTATCCATCATCAAGTTCATAACACCGGCGTTCATAATACCGGTTTTATTTAGTGTATGTTATTACACCAGTTCATTCAACGTCATATTCTATCTTTGAAATAATACATTTCAAAGCTTCTACAATTATTTCAAATTCCATCATACAGATGGTGTTATTCGAAATTTGTTGGAATCAGCACCCAGTAAAGTTATTTAGTTGGTTGTAAAAACATTTTTGCATATTTTTTTTTATATATAATAAGGGGCAAACGAGCAGCCAGCTTTCACCCAAGGGGCTACCGACGCCCATGGACAACTGCAACACCAGAAGGACCGCAGATGCTTTGCCGGCCTTTGAGAAATGAGTATGCTCTCTTGAAGGTCCCTAAGTCGTATCCGTTCGGAAATACTGAAGCAGGCATTGCATTTAGCTTATTTCCAATATTAAGCAAAGATTATTAAAAAAAATCTTATTTTACATTTGTTTGACTTACTTCTAATCAAATCATATCAAATGATTCAAGTAGATTTTTACAAGTTCTTTTGAATCGTCAACTATTTTATTCTACCACTGATTCTGAAAAAATACTTGAACGGCTTTGTAGATTTCGTAATTAACCAGAAATGTCTGTCATGCTGTATACATGATTATCTCTTAGAAGTTAAATTACGGTTTCATTTCTTAAGGTTTTTTATGCAGTACAAAATGGATCCTTGGAAGTGTTATTTATTCTTTATTAACAAATAATAATACTGAGTGAATATAAAAAATATCGCGGACACAACACTGCGGGGTGCCTTTCATAAATGCAAACTGTCATCGCCACTAATACAAAAATAGCATTTCAATATAAAGACAACAATAGTAAAGCCCACTGACTAAGTAATTTGATTAGAGTATATGGAAAGACTTGACTTGAAATTGTTGAGGAAAATAAAATTAAAATTGCTTATGCCGGTTCTAATAAAACTTAAATACAAAGTTTAGGGACCTCTTAGTAAGAATCAACATCAGGATCAGGAGGTCCCACTTTGCCCTTACAAAAGTATAATATATTAATACATAATGAACAATACATTTACAATTATAAAATAAAATAACAAAAATAAATAATTAATAATAACAAAAACTAAAAGCATGCGCGTACTTGCGGGCGCGCGTGCGCTCGTATGTATGTGTGTGTGTGTGTGTGTGTGTGTGTGTGTGTGTGTTTGCGTGCGTGTGTGTGTGTGTGTGTGTGTGTGTTTGCGTGTGTTTGTGTGTGGATAAACTTATCATTGACTAAAATATTACATTTAAAACACTGAAGGTGAATTCCGGCACTTCAATTCGTCTATGGGTGAGAAAGTGTCATAAATGGATGACAAAGTGGAAAGTCACAATATATACAATACAAAGAAAAACACTAATGATCCAAAATGCTTTACGTAAGGTACATAATACTTTATATACTTAGGTGTATATATCATAGTTGATTTACATACAGATCCCAAAATTTGCATATACCCTCAACCAAACTTAGCAACTACTTTTGTTATCGCGCTACCAAAAGCATTGTATATGTAAAATAATTTCTCACAACATAACTCTTAAGCATCTCATACAAGTTCAATCTAGAGGTATCAAGAAGATTTGTATTCATGCAGCATAGTGCTTATCTTTTATAACTTGAGACTGCGCTCTGCCCTCTAATTCTGTATGCTCCGACGTTTGGCAACATTTATTTTTCTTCGCGGTCTAATTTTCCGTGTTGTCTCAGTTGTTCCGTAACCAAATTTCGCGAAATGAGGTCCGCGGTTGAGATAAAATTGGTATTCCCAATGAATTGGACGAGCACTCCGAACTGCTTACAGCTACCGAGTTAGGTAACGGAATCTTGATTTTTAATTCGGTTTGCTTAGCACGAATGCTGAATGTTAACTCGAAGACACTGTTAGAATTAAATTAATCCCGTTATTTGTGTCTTATTTGAGGTGAGAGTAAAGTGGAGACGAGGCGAACTGCGAATTTGAATAGGTTTTATGTACGTCTCACGCACCTTTCTCGCAAGAATTGACTATATTAGTCACTTACGAGCATAAGAAAGGGCAGCAGGAACATCGTAAAAGCAGTTTCAATAGCGGTGGCCATAGCCGAAATCGGCTTGGAACAATTAATTAATGAATGTACATCTCCCTCAAGAGTTCGAATATTCTCTTTTACAATTGAATTGGCTACTACAAGAATCAAACCATACTGAATACTGTCTGCCTCTGTATCCGTTGTTGTCTTTTGCAACTAACTTTTAACGAATTGAATTTCGGTAACAGTATAAACTGAAAAATTAATTATTTAGAAATCACAGCTAATAGCTAAATTTTAATACCCTTATCTTTTATAATCTGAATCTATAATCCGCTGACGACCCGGGAAGCTGTAGATGTTAGGTTTTAGGTTATTATTATTTTGTATGTTTTTGGTGTTTTAATTGAATAAAGTTTTATTATTATTATTATTATTATTTCCTAAGAATCACTTTTTTGAGTTAGGCCAGTCGTAATTAAAATTATTTGCTCGCTATGTCCGCCAGTCCCCACTTAGGATTTCCAAACTATTAAATGTTGAGATGTAAAATTTTCCATGTTGACAGGACTTGGAAAATTATTGTGAACGGAATCGGATAACAACTTATGAAGTCATTTAACAAAAACCTTTATAGCGTATCAGATACGGAACCCTTCTATATAAGCCTGTTTTGACACGCTTCCAGCTACTTCTTTCTGTCATGTCAATGATGGCGTATACATCCAATGTATGAGAGTATAAACTTCTGGGTACTTCTATATAATCTTCTAGCTACTTCTTTCTGTCATGTCAACAATGGCACATACAGAGATCCAATGTATGAGAATATAAACTTCTGGCTACTACTATATAATCTTCTAGCTACTTCTTTCTGTCATGTCAACGATGGCATATACAGAGATCCAATGTATGGGAATATAAACTTACGTACCGTTGAGGAAATGTTTTCGTTGGTCAAAAATTTTTGGGTATGCGAATAAAACAATTGTTTGTATAATATCGTATGGTTTATAATGGCTTGCAGCAATATTGTACATTATCAGTAGTGTATGTAGACACTGGCAGCAGACACAATTTCGTTTTAATTATACTAAATCAAAGTCTTATTATCAATTCACAGAAAGAATAATCTGATGACGGAAATATGAAGATAATTCGAATGTTTTTTGAATTGTGTTCAAGTTTTGTTAATTTTGGAAGGTAATTTAATTTTAAAGGATTTCTTGCATATATAATATTACTGTATTTTATTTCTGTCAACTTAAAGTTATTATTTACTTTCTGTTTTTATAATAGTTGTCATATTATATACTACTAGCTGAGACCGCGACTTCTTTCGCGTAAAATTAGGTAAAACATAGAATTTCATCTTTAACGTGTTAATATATAGCCTAGAGCCTTCCTTGATAAATGGACTATATGACACTGAAATAATTTTTGATATCGGACGAGTAGTTTCTGAGATTATCGCGTTCAAGTAAACAAACAAACTCTTCAGCTTTATATATTAGTATAGATATAGACTAATGGTACACAAAACAGGCTACAACTATAAACAAGTACATATTGAGTTATTTAAAAAATACATAATTCTTAGTTGTACAAAGACATTGTAATATTTGATAACTTGACAATGAATATTTTTACCGCCGCACACTGTGTTATAGAGCCCATTATTCGGACATCTGCTTTTTATTTCAAAATCAGATACTGTGAATCATTTCAAATGCAAGAGTAGAAGTCCGGTGTGACAAATATGTTTAGCTATTGAGATAAAAAAAGTGTTGAAATTGCTAAAATTTTGACGTGAATAAAACTAAAAAAAATTCTACACCAAAAACTAATAGAAATATGTATATTTTAATAATGTAATATTAAAGAATATGAATAGTTTTTATTGTACACAAAAATATTGATTATACAGTAAATGCATAGTGGAGAACAGTACAATCAGACGGCCTGATAGCTAACTAGCGTTCTCTATCAGAATATTTTAAAGGTCATTTTATAAATCTTTAAAAATCGCATGCTTAATACCTGAAAAATCTGCATCTTTTTGATTTTAAGATTTTTTTTTCTCTAGTCATCCGCTCTTTCTGTAATATATGTATATATTAATACGCAATATCCGCAATATTAGACGTATTTCTTCTTATAGAGAATGGCTGTTGCGCTATAAAGAGTGTGCTAATGCATTGGTCCAATCAAATTGCCCTGATTTCTACGTAATAGGGAGTTTTTCCTTATAAAGAACGACTTCTTAAAGAGTTTACATTGTATATATAACATCATGATTGCCGATGTTGTTGATAGTATGCCCAGGTCCTTAATAAGATATTCTTTGAAATACGATGCGACGCGTGACGCCTGTTTTCATATCTGTTGCTCTACGTTTACTATCTATATCTATAAATTATTAACGACGAATTCACAGTAAACGAGAACTGGACTGATAGTGCTATCAGCGTTCCGTTTTACAATAGAAACAAGGAAATTTCATTGTCTCTACTTTGACAATGGCACAAATAGTTTTTTTATTCTTCTAATTGTTCGCTGTGCACGGACTGATTCCATTTATAGGCAATTGTTGAAGTTACAATTGTTGCTGAATCTTTAATTTATCGGTTCTTAAGTCAGCAGTAATCTACAAAACTTAAGCGTGGCCGCAATATTAAGGTGATATGAATAGTTTCAACTCAATTATGCAACGTCAGATGTGAGTCTAAAACTTACTGGATAGTTCGTGTATTTTCCGGTATTTTCAACCAGCTACTGGTCTGGTTGGTCCTATCCAATATGCTAATCGTGTATGCAAAAGTTTCAAACTACCCGCATCTCGCTTCCTCGCCTTAAATTAGATAGACTGCCCATCCCGACAGAGACCGTATTATTTTCTTTTGATATAATTTGGCAAACTGCTAGAGCGCTAGCATACACGAAAGCTATTTAACATTATAAAACTGTAAAAAGGTTTCATACAGTCTATGTGAAGAGTATGAAAGAAATAAAATTTAAAAAGTGTTTATTTTCATTCTCTTTGTGTAGTTTCTAATTAAATGCATATCAAACTAAAAATAATACAAACTTTTCAGAAACTCTATCAACTATGTCTTCTTCATAACCGATATTTACACGTTTTTACCTCGTATATATGAAGGACCATCTAATAAAGATGACGATCTTTTCCTTTTATAATTTTGCTAATAAATTGCCGGGTGTAGTATGTTTTTATTAAAACATTTTCACTCCTACTCCATTGAGATACAGTTTAATTTCTCAATATGTTTACGGAAACGCTCCACGTTACTGACGCTCGCAATTTATAAAGAAATATTAGATGCTCTAATATTGTGTTTCATATGAAACTCTCTATGGCAAATATTTAATAGACGTTTTGATTCTTATTATGTGAGCCATTAGTGTCCATTTAGCTCGCTCGAGTTTCATACAAAATATTTTTCAGTGAATTTGAAAGCGTCGCTTACATGAAAAAGACTTCATGGTATAGATTAATATGAAAACTTACATTGAAGTTAGTAAAATGTAAAAAAAAAAACAACTTTAGGTTCTTGAAGAAAATAAAATGTTTGATGTGCTGCGCTGAATCTGGGTAATATAACAATATTATAAATGGCTCATTACATATACAAAATCCACTTAAGCAAGAAGCCCCCTATTTTTAGTAGGTCGGTTAAAACAATATTAAAAAGAAAAAGTTATTGCCGTGAGTAAACCGCAAAAACTCTGCAAGCTCCACTTCGCAAGATGGCGGCCATTGTTGTGAAAAATGGTGGCAATTTAGCGGGTAAACATGACTAAATTGGATATTTCCAGAACCTCGCGTCCTTCTTCTATAAAATTGGTTCGAATACTCATTATTATTCATGAGAGATGAGAGGTATCGATTACTGAATGTCTGGGTGCTAAGATTTCGTATACACACGGAACATTGTACGAGTTCAATATCATAGAATATCGCGTAAGATCATATAATATCGCGTAGAACCGTGTAATCGAGTTCTTTGTTACTTATAACAAGAGCTACTATAAAAAATGGCCAAGAGCGTGTCGAGGCACGCTTATACAGAAGGGTTCCGTATCTGATACGCTATAAACGTATTTGTTAAATAACTTCAAAGTTTGTTGTCCGATTTCGTTCAAAATAATTTTCCTAATGAATTTTTAGGATGTTCTATCAACCTGGAAAATTTCAAGTCTCTATATCTAATAGTTTGGAAATGCTAGGGGAGGAACGTTACGGACAGACAAACGGACGGACGGACGGACAGAGCGAAATTATTGGGGTTCCTTGTAGTACTTCGAAACCCTGAGAAAATGGCCAAGGCCGTGTTGAGGCACGCTTGTATAGTAGGGTACTGTAACTAATATGTGATTACAACTACAAAGGAGGTATAGAGTATTAAAAAAAATCTCTCTTTATGGAGAAACAAAGTACTCTGTACAATGTCGAGTAAAATAAAACAGATACCTTTCAATTACTAGAATACAAGACGATCTGCCTTTTTAGGGTTCTGTAGCCCTACAAGGTTCCCTAGTGTTTTTCTAAGGGTCCAATAACGAACCTCCCTATATTAACAGTTCATATGCACAGCATGTTTTGCCATGACATTTAACGTCACAAACGACAACTGTCATAGGCATGATGTGTTTTGCGTTCCGTACTTTTAATATTAAGATTATGTTATAAGATATTTATTTAATTTTCTTTTATTGCTACGTACTTTTCCTTGTTATTTAACTTTTGCCTTTCTTGGCGCAGCTTCCGTGACGTCACACTAAAGGTCATGCTCGAAAAACAGCGCTGCAGTGTATACCCATACACTGCAGCATTTATGCTGAAGCATAAGACCTTTTTGGTACAGTGGACCCTACACAAAAACGTTAATTTCTAGTCTCTTTTTATTTGTTTTTTTTTTTCTCTCTTGTTATTTATATTATTAATCCATATGTAATTTAATTTAGTTATATAGATTTGTAAGTGTTTAACAAAAACTGAACGTATAAAGAAACCAATAAAAATTAATAAATCATTCTGCATGAAATATGCATCCCGGTACTGGCCTTGTCTTGTCTTGTCTCAGTGGTCTTGCCTCGTCTGCTATTGGTCGATCTCCATTATGCCTTTTCCATAAAACTGGACACTAACTCGCACTAGGACTAGAATGTTTTATGAAATAATAATAATTTTACATAGCATGTCATCAGTCAAAAGTTTATTTAAAGTTTTCTGAAGTAGCGGATCAATATGAATTTTTATTGTACTTTTAATAATTCTTTTGAGTTTTTCTTACTTCATTTCATTTTACACGTTCACGTCTCACGTATTGACTTTCACGATTTGTTTCATTTCGTATTAAACAAACCATTGCATTAATGTTTATTCTGTGAATAATATAAATACTAATTGGGTGCTGTCTGTAAATGTTACACAGGTATGATCGCAAACTTCATGTGTTTATCTCTTAAAACCTTATATTTCATATTTTTTCGTTATAATAAATCGAAATAAATACATTTTTCTTTGGGACAAACACTATTTGGGTGTTATCAACAAATATTGTATAATGTTCAGTGGACTTCACGTGTTTTTATTCGTAGATAATGCTGGTTTGAATTTTGCATTTAAAATTTAATTGGTAGTAATACAATTTGTTGAATATATGTTAAGACTAACAAGCAAGCCATTGAATAGAATATGCTTTCTGCCCTTACATTTGTGCAAAATTAACAATATACGTCTTGACTATGCTTAGACACAATCTCATATTAAAATATATACGTACATGTCTGTGTAAATCGTTTGATATTGGTGTGCGTGAGGTTTTATTTAATGTGTTAATAATGCTAATTTTATAACAAAATTAGCATTCGCACACCATTCTCTATTTAAACTGTACTTGTGCCAAACTAATACTCCACCGAACGCGCAACCTTCGTAGAATGGTAGCGTAAATTTTTACTTCACGTATGAATATATAGATTAACGTGTAAGCGACCAATAGATGGCAGTATGTTTTGATATTCTTTTTCAATAATAGGACTAAGCCAACCTTCGTACAGGACGACGTTTGCCTATTTCAGAGTTATCGACAACTCTGAGCCTTGTTAAGAGTCTCACTTCATTTAAACACGAAGTAGTATGGAAAACAACGGACCCGATTAATGTCATTTTGTGATATTAGTCGTAAGGTTGTAGAAGTCGTGGGGGTTCCGAGGATGACGGCAGATGGCAATCGGTCATATTAACTCGCCCCACAGCCACATCCTCTGCAATCTAAGTGGACCCCGGTCCTTAACCGGGATAACCCTAGGAAGGAGAAGAGGACTACATACGGCGAATAAAATTTATTTACAATTTAACTTCTTTATTCCTAACACACATTATATAAATTTTAGGATATCATTAATTGAAAAACTCTCCTTTTTTGTCTCAATACTAGAGCTCGCCGAAAGCTTACTCCAAAAGGCGACATGTATAGTCCATGATAATCGGTTTTCAACGTGTAGTTTTTTTAACTCAAGAATTGAATTAGTTATTGGCACTTTTAATAAATAATGGAATTAATAAAAGGCCCTCCTTACCAATTCCATCTAGTTGAAATAAAGTCGCCCCGCAACTTTCATTTACTTAAAACGTGCTCGGCGTCGATAATTCACTTTTGAAGCTTTCAGATAACAATCTCAATGAAGAACCTGATTTCTTGCTTTATTGGCAGTATTGATGAAGTTAAGATTGTCTATCTCAATTAACATCTAAAGACCTAAGAGAGAGATAAAATAAACTTTCCTAACTGTCTTTGGATTCAACGTGCGGGTTTGCGTTGCAACTGAAAGTATTTTCAGTATGGTTTCTTTTGCTGATACTGATAACCCAGTTCGATAACGCATCTGCGAGCTTCTAAACGCATTTACGAGTAATCAATTATCAACAAATAATTCACCCATCCTCAAGTCCCACGATATATTCATTTATAAAAATGAAACAAAAAAAATCGGTTAACAAACAAATAAAAGTGAGAATGTTATGTTTTGATTTCGCCTGTGTAATAATTCTGTATTAGATAATTTTTTGTTATGGATTTTTCTATATTGACACAATTTCTAATGTCTCATATCTATTTTACAGCGAATTAATCTTTACGAACTAACCCTAAGCGGAAGCGTATTTCCTATTAACCGATATGCTCAATTTATTTATTACGGCTTGGAGTGAAACCACACCTGAGATCGCTTAGCGCCACAACTAGTTCACCCTTAATTAGTACGAGGGCCAAGGGATCGATATTTAATTGAAGTCATACTAAAATTATTATTATTTTTATTTTATTTTTTCAATAGGTTCCTTAAACTGGTAACAACTACAAAAACTATATTCTATAAAAAAGAGTGCTCAGATATGGGGCTGTTACTAGAAATGAACACAGCTTTCCTTATAACTAAAAATTAATTTGAACTTAATTTATTAATTTATACTCTAATAACGACTTACCACGGATCTGACGAGCAGCTCTATCGTGAACCAGACGTTGCATACGAGCTCTATATAGAAGAAGGCTACATGCGGCTGCCCGTTGTCTTCCCACGGCCTCGCGATTATGGCTGTGGTGTTCTCCGTATAGTTCTCCAGGGGCAGGGGCTCTAATACTCTTAGATCTGGGTGCGTCTTCAGGCAGAAGCAGAGGACTGACACGCAGATGAAGAACACAGATATGGCCGATATCACCTGGAAGAATACATATTACGTCATAAATTTGTACTTTTTAGCTATTTGTAACCTGCCAGATACAAAGATACATGTGTTTGTGGGTGTGTCATAGGGAGAAACGAAGCTTTTTAAG
Organism: Charaxes varanes; assembly: GCA_024363005.1. Lineage (NCBI taxonomy): Eukaryota > Metazoa > Arthropoda > Insecta > Lepidoptera > Nymphalidae > Charaxes > Charaxes varanes. The sequence goes on from JANCMC010003429.1 coordinate 1,068,334, forward strand.
CTTATAAGACACTGTGAATAGCGCCTCGAGTTAAATCGTTTGAAAGAATAAAGCTTTGTTGCAAACCAGTTTAAAAGTCAAAGTTTTCCTGAGCTTTTAACGTAAATGATATAAAAGGATTGTTTGTAGCTCAAATCAAAAATATTAAATATTATAGTGATTTCAGAATAATATCTCTTAGGAGTCACATTTCTATACCACATCATTATGTCAATTCTATTGTATCCAATACTGATAACACAGGTGCTAATGCAAAGGTGTCTAGACAATAATAGAGATCACATTTCATGTTCCATAAACTAAGAAAAGGTCTTTTATCATGCCATTCATATTAAACTCATGAAGATAATAGAGATCGCAAAGATGTGGGTCGCATAAGGAACTTGGCGTCATTTTTTTTTTCAATTACGTCTGTTAATTTACGTCAAAAGTTTATTATTTTACGTCATAAGAACTCTACAACAAAGCAACTATTTTCAAAGGTTTGTTAGGAAAACCAAACTTTATATGATACTATTTATTTGTGCTATAAATGAGCAAAATTGTTTTTTGCTGCGAGTGCTGATTTTGAGTCCTGAGCAAGCGAGGGATTCTAAGATTGAATTACGAGCGTAGCGAGTGAGCGAAAAGGTCATTGGGCGTGCGAGCCAGAAGGTGGTGAAATTGGTAAGATATCGTCAATTTTTATTATTCTTGATAATTTCAATACTAATAAAGCTGAAGAGTTTTTTGTTTGCTTGAACGCGCTAATCTCAGGAACTACTGGTCCGATTTGAAAAATTATTTCAGTGTTAGATAGCCCAATTAGCGAGGAAGGCTATAGGCTGTATATCCACGCTAAAATTGAGTCCATTTATTTCCTACATTTAACGCGAAGGAAATACGGGCATATCTAGTAAAAGAAATAAAATTAATGAAATCTTTACGTATACAAAAATCGACTGTACAAGACTTTCTCAGCCTATCGCTTCTACAGGGCCGTTTTGAACGAAATTTTGTATGTATATTCCAAATGGGGTTTCTAGATGGTTTGCAGAGAAATCGAAGCCGGTAGGTGGCGCTTATTTTTCGCTATAACTTAATAACGCCTGAGTCTATTTGACTTCTGTTTGTTTTCTTTTATTCGCATTATTTCTGGGGAAGAATTACAACAAAAGAAAGAAAGAAAAATTAAAAGTCAAAAAATACAAAAAATTAAAAAATACTAAAAAGTGCAGATTTTCCGCAATTTCGGAATGCTTCCAAGAGATGGCGTTTTTACTGGACTTTTCGTTAGCCTGTAAATCGGGCAAATTTGTCAATAAACACTAATTGATTAGATAGTTAAACTGGTTAAGTGAACATTTAATATTTTATTGGACTTTTACTTTACTTTTCTTACTTTCATTTTTACTTTTAACTTTCTTTAATTAAGGTGGTCTTTTTTCTTACATTTATTTTACTTTTTCTTTTCTTTAATTAGGGCTGTCTTAAACTTTGGCCTGCAGTGTATTTGGCGATTCAAAAGATCTTATTAAAGTCTAGTTGAATAAATTACATTTTTTTTTTGATTTATTTAAGGATCCACAACATAAAGACATCACAATGTTTGCTTATGTGAAACATTTTACAAATATGCTTTTGAGTCCATAAATTTACAGCGGACCACAACATTATAACATACAGATTTTGAGAAGACGCACTAGGCAGATGCTAGAATAAGTAACAGGAAGGTGACAATTTACAATACATATATTAATATATATACAGGACTATATGACACACGGACGTCTGTTCCTAAGGTAGAAAACAAATTTTGTACATATTTTCTAAGTCTATATATGTATATAAAGGCGAAAGTTCACCGGATTACGTAATCTCAAAAACCGCGGGACATATAGAGATAAAAATTTGACAAAAATCTACTTTGTAGTTAAAGACATCCGCTATGTTCGGATTTTCCAATAGGGCCAAACTAAGGACTCCTGGATGTTTACGTGAATGAAGTTGCGGGAAATAGTTAGTTTTCTTATAATATTTCCTGCTACAAGGGAAAGTAGGTATTGAATTGTCCTGTCGATCTCTGTTTATATGTAGTACGCTCCTTTTTCGATGTAGGTAGTTCCGAATTGAGGGGATGCTAACGAAATCTGCGCGTATTAAGTTGCCAACCGGATCCGCTCACATTCGATAAGCACAGGTCACGAAATTACAGAGAACGTTTATTTTTATCCGTCCTTACAATGTAACGCTTATTCTTATGTGACATAACCCGTGTAATTAAGATAAATATATGGGTTAAACGTATACCGTTTCATATCTATAAGTTTATGTTATCGAAAATGATATACTTTTGTCGAAGTTGTCATAATTCTCATACATAAATCGTATTTAATACTTTTTTTTGGGTTTCGTAGTACTTCAAGGAACCCTTATAATTTCGCGCTGTCCGTCCGTCCGTCTGTCTGCCCGTAAGGTGCCCCTCCCCTAGCATTTCCAAACTATTAGACATTGAGATTAAAAAAAAATCCATGTTGATAGAGTACGCTAAAAACTCATTAGGAAAATTATTTTGAACAAAATCGGACAACAGCTTTTGAAGTTATTTAACAAATACGTTTATAGCTTATCAGATACGGAAACCTTCTATATAAGCAGGTCTTGACACGCTTTTGGCCATTTTTATTTAAAATAAAACGCAAACGTGAAGGCGGTTCACCGGATAAGTTATTTAGGTCTCGGTACCTAAATAATATTGATTTATGACATTTATCAAAGAATAGCTGTTTTACGCGAGTTCGGCGGTGTAAAATTAAACTTGCGTGAGCTTTTAAACTACCTAAATGTGGCTCAATCAAAAAATCGTTTCATGGCAGATATCTACTAAGTATAAATTGCCACCATGCCAATTTTCATCTTTGTATGTCACGTAGTAAAGTATAGATAAAGAAAGTTAACAAGGAGCGTGACTCCGACCTCCTCCGTGTTTCGGAAGGCACGTAAAACAGTGGGACCCGATTAATGTCACTTAGTGATATTAATCGTAATTAGAGTTAGCGCCAAGCTTGTAGCCGAATTGTTATAATTATTTGTAAAAGATATTGTTATATCAAATATAACAATTAATATACATATCATCATGACTTCGCTTTGACACCATCTTATAGTAAAATGTGTACATGTGTGTGTAAATCGTTTGGCATTAGTGTGCGCGTGAATTTATTTTAATAATTTGATATTATTATTTATTTTATGAAAATTTTAGTATTCGCACACCCTCCTCTATATTAAACTATGATTGTGGCAAATATCGTACTGTTATTGATATGATATCCGTTTTTTAATGAGCAATGGCTGGGTAAATACATTTTCTCCTAAAATTTTTTTTTATACAATAATAATACATAAAGATGTCATTTGTAATAAAAGGCGAGAAGTATATGAAAATCGATTTATTTAACAGATATTTTTTGACATGTGTCGATTGATATCGTTGAAGAGCTTCAGGCCCAGAGAGAAGAAGGTGATACTCTTAACGAGCTGCCGATGAAAGGGATCGTTTCTCTTCTTCCAAACGTTTTGAGCGCTTAACCATATGAGCATAAGTTTACGTTTGACTCCATCGATAAACTGAAATTTTATTTCATAATGAATAATTAATAAGAGCATGAAATAATAAACTACTTTGCTTTAATCCACGAATGAATACGAGGAAAAACCGGTGTAATGCTGCAACCCGAAAGCTACACCGAATCCGCCACAAAAGCACAGCACTACACTGACTTTCCGCCTGTTAATAAATTCCCATGTCCTAACAAATACTTTAAATTGCTATTTTATTTCTACCGCAAACGCCAAATATCAGTTACAAGGTTTTCCTTATTTAAGATAAATGCATTCTGTGAATGCAAATATTTGTAGCGATAGAATAATAAACAAAGAAAAAACAGCAATTTCATCAAGCAATTGAATTAATTTGAAACATTTTATATGAAAGTTACGATATTAGTAGTGAAAGTTTAAAAAGTAAATAAGTACTTTACTAAGTAAGTAGTAAGTAAGTACATTACTTCACGCTCATTTAACTTTCAAATACGCCTTGCTTTTATGTATCACCGTTAAATTGTAAAATCCGTTAGATTGTAATCTGTGAAAAGTTTGTGAACTGAGTATACTGCTTACAATTTAACGTATTATTTTTACGGTAGATTGCAATGAATCGTACTTAATGAGGAACGGATAAGCAGCTCTTCAATCGTAATGTCACGAATAGGCTAGAGGCCCTAGGCGATCATCGTCGTTAGGTTTTTTTTTACACACAAAGAACTTTGAGAAATATATACAGTTCACAACCTTTCCATAGTTTATAACTTTTTTTACATTACAAGGGGCTTACGAGCAGGTGTGGTTCTTTTCCTAAATGACTATCGACACTCTTGTATATCTGCACCGTCAGAAGGCTCCCAGATGCGTTTTCGACCTTTAAAGAGGGGCTTAGGCCAGCGGGAACTCTTACAAACCAAACGAAACGCGACAACATTACCAACACTTGACTTCACAGCGTTGCCACCATTTCAAGTCGATCTTATGTGAGAAAGATGTAAAGGTACCAGGACGCGCCGGCCCAATTCGGCTACAGACCAAAAGAACTGTAAGCGTTGAGCTGCCACTAATTAAGCTCGCTAGATAGATTCCAATTTGCCAGCTCCGACAATTTAACGGTTACATAATATGTACATATATGATAAGTCTGCTTATATGTGCATACATATATGATATCAAATTCTGAAGCACCTATTTAGGAACGGTACGGTAATATATATTTACGTTTGCTGGTTTCCTTCGTCGACAATAGTTCGGATGAACACAAGTCTTGGACTCTTGTTTCGGTACACTAACCGCAGCTCCTGTATCCGCTGGTGGTTTGTCAGGATCATTTGATAGGTTTTTATCGTTTTTGCGAACACATGTCAACTTGCAAGAGCTCATTACAGTAGGTAAGACGGGCTGGTTTTTGGTGCTGCATGGTTTTATAATGTTATTTTCATGGTAGGCGGGTGGAAATTAGGTTTGAATGAATAGTGGGAACGAAAGACTTTTATTTCATTTTGACATATCTTGTTCTGATGCCGGAGCCACACATAGCTTCATTTGAATGATCATGTAGTGCGGCCGGGAACTTTGTGTAGCTGCGCAAAGTTTTGTAGTACTTTGTAGTCTTTAAGGACAAAATGTACAAACACTTTGAGCTATGTCTGGCTCCGGCATGACAGTTTGTGGCAGTTTAGATTAATCTGAGTAAGAATAGACATCTATTTAATGATTCCATGCCTATATAAATAATGTATGAAGATTTTTTAAATAAATTTTAGCTGATCCATGACTTTTCCAAGTGGAATTCAATAAATAATGTTTTTTTCAGTTTGAGAAGTGAAATATTTTTTTTTTTTTAAGAATTTATAATAAATGCATAATTATTTTTTATAAAGACTAATTTTCTCTTAAAATTATTTCATTTAAAGAAATATCTTAAATTATTTTTTGCTAAATTAGCCTGAATTTATTTTGTGGTAAGTATGCAGTTTGATGAGTTTTCCCAAAAATGCATATTTTTGTTTTTTTTTCGTCTCGAAGTTGTTTTTTGCTCTCTAACGAGTGATATTTCATCGGGGGAGACAAACATTTTTTTTCGAGTTATGAATGATAAACTAGGGCATTTCAGAGCATTTCGACGTTAGTGCCAACGGTCACACAAATATATATGTATTTTAGTGTTAAAACGAAGAAAAATGAAACAAAAATACACTTTCTGCTTCATTTTTTTGGGAAAAAATTTTTGGGGAACGTCCTCAAACTGTAAAATTATCTATTTTGTTATATCATCATCAATTAAGTATTAGTAGATAAGCTAAAACAAACAGACAGCCACACAGATAGACAGACAAATACTTCATTATATTTTCATCTCTAGTTAAATCTACAAAGAGTAAATCATCTTTGTCTACCTCTATTAACCGCTAGGTGGCGTTTGCTCAGCAAGTAAGTAATGGACTTAATTTACCAACCTTTGCGTTATTGGATTTATGAATTGATTATTATCACTATAAAATAATAAAATAAATATTTTATCAAGTAATTGACGCACTACATAATACCGATAAAATATCAGAGTCACAGCCAACGAGAATTAAAGTATAGCTTAATAAATTATAGATAACATATAAATAAACAAAGAATAGACGAGATCATATTATTTTAATATTTGCGATTAACTATTAAGGTGGGATTAGACCAAACAAACATAGAGCTAGAAAAAGAGCATTCTTTAATGTAAACGAAAGCTCGTTCTTGGCGTTTACTTCAAAATATCAACGAGCAAAAAACAAGAATAAGAATGAGAATCTTTCTGAATGCAGACAGAACAACGAAAGAATGCTCTACGTTTGTTTAAACTAAAAGAATTTGATAAAGAGAAGTTAGATTGAGGTCGTCTGATGTAAATCGGCCTTTGGGTGTATTTTTACAACATGGAAGTAGGAAGAATACCAATAAAAATCTGAGTTAGAAATAATATAAAAATAGTTTACTATAGATTCTAAGTGGCGGGCGCCATACAGCAATAAAAACAGCACTAATAAAATTTTACAATCTTTTAATAAGAAAATACGATTAATTACTTATTTAATTACATTTGAGTATTATATGAAACATAAATATTTTATCTATAACTGGCTGACAATAAAGTTTTTTATGTCCCGAAAAAAATTTGACAACGTCATTACGTACTTGGATTAATATTATCAATTTTAAGGAATGGCAAAGGTTGAGGCCATACACTCTAAACATTTGATGTTTGAAATAAAGGTCGTATATTATCTACAACGTCCCTAAAAATAAGTCCAATCATGTAAAGTACAATTTTTTTTTAAATTAATGGTTACTAAATGGATTTTATAACTAAGGGAAAATGATTTTGTGATGAGAATTATTTATCAATTTTCCGCTGGAAATTGGTAACTTTTCCGAAATTTTTACGGAAAAATTGCAGATTTTCGTTAATTCTTCGCAGTCGTGAACGTGGGAATAATCGTTAACTCTGGATTTGAAAGTGATATAATAACGATCAGTGCTCAGTTTAAATAATTATATAATATATATTATATAATTATTTAAACTGAAACTATTGCAACACTGTATACTTTTTTATCAGTGTGATGTCGGCGCCAGACATAGCTTCATTTGAATGATCATTTCAATTATGTAGTGTGGCCGGGGACATTGGGTAGCTGCGCAAAGTTTTGTATAACTTTGTAGTCTTCAAGGACAAAAATACAAACACTGAGCTATGTCTGGCACCGGCATTATAAATGACGTTTAATGGAAAGATTCTGTAATTCCTTTGCTGAGGAGGATATGATACATTATTAACTCAATATGAGTGAATGGTGAGTCCTTATGATTGTCCCTAAGTATTTACAATAACCTGAATTAGTTACCACGTTATGTTTATTTGTAAAGGGTCGATGACTTTTAAAAAGCCTTTCGCGCTATTATTGCATATTATCTAAAATCCAGTCCATATAATAGCTGATTCTCGTGTAAACCCCTGGAAAACCACCAACCCCACACCGCTTTGAACCGTAAGATACTATACCGCGCTGGACATATCGGACGCCCACTGCCCTGGTCCTGCCAGGGTACATGAGGGGTCCTCCGGAGTCCCCTCCACATGAGTCCTTGTCTGGCACACCCCCCGCACAAAGCTGTGTTTTGTGTATACGGGGTGATCTGAAATGATAACAAATAAAAGTAACATCCTAACTGAAGACCAAAGAATCTACTCCAAATATTGTTGCCAGGCAGCTTTAAGCTTCACTATCCAAGCGACTTAATGACTACAAAAACATTTATTCTTTTTCTGGTTCTGAAATGAATCGCCATACGTATATACAGACAAACTATAATCTTTATATAATCAAAAGAGATTTATTCAAAATAGACTCCTTTACTTGGCAGGTTAAGGAATTCAATTATTTTATTATGCCGGAGCCAGACATAGCTTCATTTTAATGATCATGTAGTGTGGCTGGGGACTTTGTGTAGCTGCTTAAAGTTTTGTAGAACGTTGTAGTCTTCAAGGACAAAAATGGACGGATCTAAATTGATTGAAATTGTCCTGTCTTTAGCTTTATCTTTATAGATAGAAGTCATGAGCCATTTAAAGCCCTATAGAGTGAAATTGTTGGACTTTGCCTTTGCTTTTTGAATTTAATGCCTTCTACAGAATTTAGAAATGTTTTGTGAACAAAATACATGAAAGTAAAAGTTCATTCGCAATGTACCAAGTCCTATTTGCTACCTCAGCGATGTAAATGTGTTAAGTGCTTTTTCAACTGCAGATACTAGTGCCGGCACAATTTTTAATGAGGAACTTTTCATATTTTTATTGCATTTTAAATGTATACAAACTGCGATCTTTTAAGAGGCATTAAATAAAATGCACGTTCGTTTATCTCTAACTTCATATAAATCTTTATAGAAGTTTAACTTCTTTACGCACGCTTGACTTGCCGAGTAAGCTGGTGAATGTGTATCGCGAACGGTGATTTTTTGATAATTTTGCAATTTCATTTCGTTCTTGAACCACTTCATAAATTAATATTTCGTTCAATGCATAAAATCGATAGCTCCCACATAAATTGTCGTAACTTCAGATTCTCAATTTCACAGTAGAGTGTTACAAACATTTAAATTGATATAAAATCTTTATTTAATATAAACATTTGTATACAAATATATGTTCTTTAATAAAGATTACATTATTATATACAAAAATACATTAAGTAGTGACGATTATATTACAATTTAGTTGTTTGTAACGCTCAACTGTAAAGCTGGGAATTTGGGGTTACGACAATTTATGCGAGAGTCATCGAAATATGAATAAAATTGTAAAGTTCAATTTCAAATATATAAAATATATTTTTTATTTATTTCACACAATCAAAATTAAATAACAACATTTAATAATAATCTTTATGTATTTATTCAAATAATGTTACCTTCGTTGGCAGATTTTAACCTTATTACCCTATCTTGACGCACATTAGAGCATCCCACTAATGTGGTAACCGTATCTAGCCGGTATTAAGTTTTTTTTTCTAAATCCTCATTCTAGTAGCTTAACAAAGAGACAGTGTTGTGCAAGATAAAATCTCTGTAGTGATTTTGTTTCTGTATTAGGGGATACTTTAAGACGGCAGTTGGTAATTTTAACTTTCCCACACATCAACACCCTCTGCAATCTAAGAAGAAAAATCGTAAGTTTTCATTGCTATCTCGTAAAATTCTGTTGTGACTTAGAAATGATTAATGTTACTGACTATGATAAGGATCTAAGATAACATTGATGTAGCTGATAGTGGTAATAATACCTATTATTGTAGCTACAGCAACTTAACTAAGACTGAGAAGCGATTTAAATCGATTAATTTTTATTATCGATACGTCATATTACGTCCGCAACATCAATTCAATCCTCAGATGAAATCTGCAAGGTATTCAAATCAATCCTGGGATGAAAAACGCAAGGTATTGAATTCAATTCTCGGCTGAAATCTGCAAGATATCAAATTCAATCCTTGGATGAAATCCGCTGGGTATCCAATTCAATACTCGGATAAAATCTGCTAGGTATCTAATTCAATCCTCGGATGAAATACGCACGGTATCGAATTCAATCCTCAGATGAAATCCTAGAGGTATCCGATTGTATCCCCGTCATCAGTCCACCCTATATTCCTTAAAACTGTCAAGACTCTCTAATACCTCCAAAAGTTACGTATTAACTTTTAGACTTTCGGGCGTTACACACATTTTCTTAGTTTTACGTGTGGGTTTACGAAAAGTAATCTAAGTTTTTCTTCCTTTCATTGTGCTTATATTTCTATTGTTAACGATTATACCCGAAAATTTATTTATAAAGCTTGATCATTAACTCAGTATTTTAGGATGCTACATAACCAAAATCCACATCAATGCACAGCACTATACTGACTTTCTGTTGTGCCTCGACGCACGTTTCGCTTTAAAATCGTAGCATTATCCGACGTTAGATGCTACAAAAAATTTTTTATTGTTTTTTTTTTTATTTTATTTTTTATCACTCCACGGCCCGTGAAGGTCCGTGCCATTTGTATTTTATTATCATCTTCGATTTCATTATTCTTCTACAGTTCTAGTTTCTTTTTCGGGCTTCTCAAAAGTTATACTTTACAAAAGTTATGTCCATAAAACTTTTTCTTTTTAAATAATGTTGGCAGCACTGATGATTCATGATTGGTCGGCGCGTTTTTCGTCTGCTTAAGGAAGTTCCCGCCAAAAAGAAGTTCAAAGAGGGGTTTTGACAGATGGATGATGAGATATGAGGAATTTAATTTAAATAAAATTACATATTTGTCTTTTATTTTTAGTTCCCGTTCCGGGGGGGAATAATGTTATAAGATAATACGAATGTAGTAAATAGTAAGTAGCCCAACGTTCGGGCAGGACAACGTCTGTCGGGTCTGCTAGTATTAGTATAGATATAATGCAAGAGACTATGAAATTTCAAAAAGAAAACATCTACTATGTGGAGCGGGTGCCAGCAACGCGGCTTAAGAAACGGGCGGCGGGAACTTTCTATTAGTGGAAAAACAGACGACGCGCCGGCTCGGGCGCCATATCTCTAAATTGGTGAGCGCGCGCGAAATGTGGGACAGGTAGCCGGTACGTCAGGACATTTGTACAAGAGATCTTATTAGAGACTAGTTCCATTATGCACTTCCATTATAGTTACACAGATAACATAATATAATACTTTAAATTTCGCACTGGTATTCAGTCCGTGGAGCAAATTGATTAAGAATAAAAGTCTTATTAGAGACTACTAGATATACTAGACCTGATAATGATTTACTTTATATTCTACCAGTTGTGCCGCAAGATTTCAAAGTGCATATAATTTTTGAGAGAGCCCTTTGATCCCCTTAATTACAAAATAAGTTTTTAGCGGACGTCTAGTACCTAGAAACCACAGGTTTCCGCCATATTTAATCGTTGTAAGCTAGGCGGTTTTCGAAATTTCGTGAAAAACCTCTCGCTTTTATAATACCTGGGCGATGCCCGCGTCTTCGTCCGCGTGAGTTCATTGATTTTGTTATATTTTGAGGGTCTTAATTTCTTTAACCCTAATCATTTAGCTTCTAAAAGTAAAGTAGTCTATATTATTGATCAGTTAAAGTTCCCTCAAAATATGATCAGCACTTTCGGAAATTACCCGTAATAAACAAATAGTCAAACAAAAATGTTTATTAGTTAAAACTTGAAACCATCAGCGAAAGCCTTATGATAACTGGCTAAAGATGCTCAGATTAAATATTCAAGTCTATGGACCACCAAGAAGGTTTTTGTTTGCCTCTTGCCATTCTATAAGTGATAATTAGCGAGTAACAGCTCGTCTTCTTCATCTTCCTAGTGTTATCCCATTCTAGTACCAGAGTCCGCTTAGGTTGCAGCCATCAATTGTAAGCAGCAGTTTGTTAGTTATCGCATTCATTAAATTGTCAACACTGGTTATGTAATGGCACACTGTTTAAATGAAGGAAAACTACACGAGTTCTGCAGTACGTTAAGATAAAAAAAAAACAATTTGCGTAAAAATAAACAAATATTGCACCGATTTTCCCTCGTACTCATTCGCGGATTTAAGTAGTTCAGTATTTCATGCACTTTTGATACTTCTAAAGGCTGTTTAATTTATTTAGTGTAAGGAAAAACTGACTTAAAGAGTATTTCCTTAGACGTCCGGAGGTCGTTGTTATTCGCAGTAATGACAATATTTCTTAAACAAAGAAACGTAAAAAGCATCTTAACATTTTTAAGCTTAAAATGTGTCGATTAATTTTCTTTAAGATCTTGATGAAGGTGCTGCGTAAAATTGACCTATAAATCCTATTTAACCTTTTTTAAATAATTGGAATAAATTATTTTTAATGCTCTATGGAAGATGTTCTAGAAATGACATTATTTAAATTTAAAAATAATCAACAGTTTTTTTTTCGTCCTACTGTTAATTTTAAATTTATCTTAATTACGTACTTAAAAAACTACGTGCTTGGTTAAATTTAACATAAATCTCTCTTAGACTACTTTAACGGCTGCGCTTATTGAGAGAATTTTCGGAAACTTTCCTAAAAAGGCTGTATGAATAATAAGTGGTGTATTAAAAAATGACATATTAAAGATGTTTTTGTAACTAAAACCTGTATTATTCAATGTATATGTTACTTTAACAGCCTCTTCAATTTTCATTGTATGTATTTGTTTGGGCAAACATTGCACATACATAATGTTTCGATATTGTGCTCGTCTAACATTTTGAATTGTTAACATTTTTAATAAAAACAATTTTTTCAAACATCCACTCGTTTACAGTATGATTTAACTATTATACATGCTTAACTACAATTTAACAGTTAACTGTATGAATTTAAGATTTCAACTCACCGCTCTACGCTTCGTACCATTCGAACATAAAATATAGCTCGTTTACGTAACATTATGATACAAAGCGTATGCTTGAGTCGGTGTTCCCAATTACACAAGAGCAAATTCAAACCTTCAAAGGCAGTACCAATGCAAAAGTAAATATCATCATCATCACTATTTCAGTTCATCCTGAGTGCGTCCACTGCTGAACGTAGGCCTTCTCCATCAATTTCCACGAATGGCGGTGTTGCGCCGCTTGTATCCAGTTTTTAGTCGGTTGGAGCCCGACATATCCCGTCGTCGGCCCCGTGGCGGCGGAAATGCGTTCCGCATTTTCCTCATTTAAAAAAAAAAAAAAAAAAGATTCCGCTTATCTTTCGATAAAAACGGCATTATAGTAACAAATTATAGTATTTTAATAATAGATGTGAAGTAATTGATATTGAAATGTTATTTTAATGATATTTTAGTGTAGTTTTTGTCTTTAAAAATGCATATAATAGTAATAATAAATATTTTATTATTACGATTGTAAGCAATCGACGGCTCCTACGTAAAATATCGTAAGACACATTCTTGCCACTTACACTTTTTACGTTTTCTATATGAACTTCGTGAGTTCTATTAATTGTATTATTTAAAAGTAAAGTATTTATAAGTATTTAACTTTTTAATTAATGCAGTTAAGAGAACATAAGTTATTTTAGAGAACGCAAGAGTGAAAGTGACAAGAACGTGATTTACGACACTTTACGTAGGAAGCATCGAATTATATTAGGAATTTTCTAAAGACAAAACTCATAGACTAGATTTAACCATTATAACTTTATTAAGAATGCATCCAATAAGAGAAGGAAAACATTTTATGAACATGTTTGTTTAGACTTAGACGTCGTATAAATTGTGAAAAAATTGCTTAAGCGCTGCTCAGGAGCGTTAACTTATTGCCCTCACGGCTGCTCCTTTCCCCGCAATTTCCCAACACAACACTAAGCTTATATATTGTGTTACTTTACAAGCAACGTAACACGAGAACTTTGTAAAAACTATTTTGTTTCCGTCTTAAACTTGACTAACCTTTTTCCTTAAATTTTCCTTTTTAAGTAAACTTTTCATTTGTCTAGATTTTTTAAAAATTGGTATTTATTAAAGTAAAAATCCAAAATTATCAATCTTTATAGTCCGCGTAAAATTATGTAAAAACAATAGGTTCATTTTTAGCGTGATGATATATAGTTTATAGCCTTCTTTGATAAATGTGTTATCTAACACTGAAAGAATTTTTCAAATCGAATCAGTTGTTTCTGAGTTTAGCGCGTCCAAGCAACTAAACAAACTCTTTATCATTATATCCTAAGGTTGAATAAAAAATATTCGCACTGTCATAATATCAGAATATCAATCAATGAACAGCTGATAGATAATGTACTCCCAAATACAAAAGTTGGTACTGAACAAAAGTTTTCATCACAAATGGCTTTTGTTACGATTTCGACCCTTGAGTCCGAATTCATCAGCGTCCCTTATTTTGCATTGTGTTCTGACCTTTTTTTGATTTACACTTATATTAATATTTGTCGCGTAGATGTGGTGCTAAGGTACAAAAAAATAAAAATAACATTAGTTTGTTTACAAAACATAACTTTTTTCTTTCTATTTATGTAAAAGGGGCAAGAGGCGGTGGGCAAATGGGCCCATGGACAACTGCACCACCAGAGAGCTCACAGAAATGAGTATACTCTTTTCTCAAAGACGGGCAATGAAACTTCTTGCTTTTATTCTTTAAATTAATATCATTCGCTTTCGTAGAAAATTCACACTTCTATAAATCTATTATCTGAATTCAGAACAAGATCAGATAATCTTATGAGGGAACAATTTGAACCGCGCTCAAGAAATTTACTCGAGATAACTCGTAGCAAGACATTTTGTTCAAGGGAAAGTTACAAATGAAATGAGATTCAAATTTAAACTTTAATTTTATCTCTCTTTAGAATATATACCTGCTTTTTAATACCTACCAGGGAGATATCTATATACAGATACAGATTTTGGCTTCATTAAAGTCATAATGCTTCCGAACAATTTTATTTAAAAAAATAGCCAAAAGCTTGTCAAGACACACTTATATAGAAAGGTTCCGTATCTGATACGCTGTAAACATATTTGTTAAATAACTTCAAAGTTCGTTATCCGATTTCGGTCAAAATAATTTTCCTAACGTGTTTTTAGCATGTTCTATCAACATGGAAAATTTCAAGTCTCTACGTCTAACAGTTTGGGAATGTTAGGGGTGGCGGGGAGCACCTTACGGACAGACGGACAGAGCGAAATTATAAGGATTCCTTGTAGTACTATAAAACTTTAAAAAGCCACAATGATCCATTTACATTTTAGTTGTATAGTAGCTGTTTCCCGCGACTTCGTGCCCGAAAACTTGCGAGAGCCTTTAATCCTGAATCTGGCTCAATCGTAATATCCTTTTGTAGCGGATGTTTAATATAAACTAATTAACAACAGCTACTCACAATTCAGACGGAAAATTACCGAAATCTTTAGTAAAAGTCTGACTGAACTGCTTGATGATGTAATATGTTCAAAAGTGACTCTTATATTATAATTTGGGCTGGGAATTTGGGGTTACAACAACTTACGTTGGAGGTATCGATATAGATAGATAGATAGATAGATAGATAGATAGATAGATAGATAGATAGAATAACCTTTTATTGAACACAAGAACACATAGAAAACAATAATTAATAACATAATAAAAAAAAATCATTGTAGTACAATTAGGCGGTCTTATCGCTACTTAGCGATCTCTTCCAGACAACCTAGTTTTGGGTATGGAAAAAATCATAAAAGAAAGTAGTAATACATATATTCATATATAAAGTCGTCGTAATGAATTCGATATTGACAGATTGATATAGTCCTGTATATATGAAAAAAAAAAGAACTTTATCCATTTTTGAAAACGGTTAATAACAGCTGAAATAATAATCGCATTATAATTTAATTGCCTAATAGCGTGATCTCAAGATGGCCGCTCATGTTCTTACGTTTCCCATTATTTCTGTTAATTTATCGGCGCGTGCTACCAGAAATTAGATTTCCCCGGAGATACTGGATTCCATAATGAGGAGATTGGTCTGAATTAGTAATTTTTAATTGGCTCGGTCCGAATTTGAGCGGATATATTCAATTTACGACGCTATTATTGTAGTTATTCATTGTACGACGCATAAAGGTTCAGACCAAACGAAAATGGAGCTAGAGAGAGATTAGGAGCATTCCTTCTCAATCTGTTAGTGTAAAACAAAGCTCGTTTTTAGCGATTACACCAAAATATCCACCTTTGTAAACGTAGACAGAACGAAAAACATTGCTCTATATTTTTTAACTGAAAAAAATTGATAGAATAAATCGCCCTTTACACAGGATCTAAAAAAAAATTGACTTCAGTTCCACTCCTATTCCTACTATTACCCCATCGTTAGTTTACGGAGTCTAGATAATCTGCATTTTAAGGAGATAACTGATAGAATCAGACGTTAATTTGCGGAAATCCTATCATGTCATAGGCATGAAATACTAAAGAGGTGCTGGTACCCGACGCGCCAGTCTATTTCGGCTACAAGCATGGCGCTACATCTAATTAGAAAGAGTGGAGTAAAAGAATATAAAGGTAGATGGGAAGGAGAGGAAGGATGCGAATACTACTATTACTGACGGAATGGACAGGTAAATAGATTTAAGATCCTTAAATAAATTAGATTAAAAAAAAGTCAAAGTGAATGTCTGCCTCTGACATGTAAATAACACGTCTAAATATTTTCTTTTTTTAATTATATCTGTGCCAATATATTTACACTGGCGAACCTGGCAGACGCGGTCTTGCACCGAAATTTTGCACGTCTGCTATTAGCCAATTAACCAATCTTCTTTATGTCTTAACCATAAAACGTTACACTGCCCGTATGTCTTATGAAACAATGATATTATATAGCACGTAAGCCAAAAGATCTAGTATGAACGTCGTCTTTTTAAAATATTGTGGTGTAGAGACCAAATCTGTTTTTTTTTCAATACTTTTAAAGTATCTTTCGATTTTTCTTTTCTTTTAAATCCATCCCTGAAATAAGGGGATTGAAACAAAACAAAAGGAATTTAAAAAGGTCCCCCGATTTTCGAAACAACGATTTCGTACAACGATTAATTTTTATATTTGCGATACTTATATCTTAAGTGGAATGATACAGTACTACATTGCAGTAGTAGAAAATGTTTTTTTTTTTATTGTAAAGGACCTCCAACAAAGGATACGCACATCTATCTAATACCTTTAAACGAGCAATTGTTGTATATATGTATGTATATAATTTCAGAAACGGCTCCAACGATTTTCATGAAATTTAGTATAAAAGGGATTTCGGATTTCGGCTGTTAATCGATCTAGCTGGGTTTAATTTTTAGAAAATACCGTTTAAACCGAACAATAGGTCATCCAGGTTTTTACATATAAAATCACAATTACACAAATGAGACACGCGTGCTCCTTTAATTACAGGAGACCAAAGCGATTACTAAGCTAACAAAAAATTAAAAATGTTAAAATTTAAGTGCTACACACACACATACACATACGCGCGCGCGCACGCACGCACGCAACACATAAAAAGCATTCTTATACATTTACGTAATCGCCCATAAAATTAACTGTCACTTATTAAATAATATAACTACTTTCTGTATTAAGACATATTTACATGTTTTATTTACTAAAAGTGTGTGTATTAAGAAATATATTGTTACACTAATAGATTTTTGTACCACTGAGATTAACATAAAAAAAAAATGAAAAAAAATTGCAAATCGACCCAAATATGTTCAAACTGCGATATCTCACTCTTTGCTATTCCATTGGTGTATTAATACCAGCTTAAAATTGTATTCCTCCTATCTTTCCACGTATTTTGTTGATTTGTATCGTCTTTGAATAATACCTCATAATTACTGCCTAGTTAATATTCTTTATTACTTTAAATTCTACCTAGTTCAGGAGCCAGAAGTACATTATTGTTTTATGTAGGAATTTTTTTAATTAATTTATTTTTTGAAATTTGTTAACATAACACAATACGCACATAAAGTTTTCGAAAATAACAGGAACATTACACCAAATTTAATCAGTCCAATTCGACTTCAAAAATATGAAATAGTTGATAAAGACTACGTTTATCCGGGGAATTTTTAATAATTTATCCAAAGACGTTTAACAATCGCATCTCGGTCTCAAGAAACCAAGGCATTGTGATCCAGACAAAGGATTTTCGAAATTCATTCCCGCTTTTCTCTTCCACCGTTGATAAATTGCAGGAAAGGCGTGAGACTGAAACAATATGCAAGAAAAAAACAAGATTTAAAACTTTAAAATTTCTTCTGAGAAATCCTCTGATATTTAGCATAGGTCTTCTTCTATAATATAGACCAGTTGATTTTTCTCTAACTGATGAGAAAGTTTTTACCGCAACCAGTAAATTTTGAAAATTCATGGTATGGTATAATTGGTCAGTTATATTTTTAATTTTAAATTACAGAGAATATAAATATTTACTATTGGACTAGGCAGATGTTGTCTTAACCAAATTTACGGTCAGGGGAAAGGTCTAGATAACGCCATCTTAGCAAGTATTCTGAAGATCCAACTAACTTAACCTTTAAGAGATTTTAATATGTTCTTTTAAGTTTTCCTTTCAGCTTAAACTCTCCAAGAAATAATAAATCAATACAGACACGATATGATTTTGAGCTATAGTTGGAAACTTATCAAAGGAGTATAACCCAAAAGCATCCTACCGGATCCAGTAGCATTTTCTAGGCCTTTGAAATATACCCACAAAATTTCCCCCACATCGATCCAGCGTTTTAGAAAGAGTAAGGTGTCCAAGGCTTCTACAGTTGATTTTTAAATATAAAAATGTTAATGCTAGCAGGTTATTGAAAGACAATGGAAGCTTTACAGATTTATTGACATGTTCCGGATTAGGTTAACAAAGTAAACTTCAAAAAAGATTTCAAAACAGTAGCATACGAACCTATTTTAATGCGACTTTAATGCGAGATAATCCCGGATGTTGTTAAGAGAATAGCGTTCGATTATTAAATTAACAAGTAATGTAGGCAGTTTCAATTCCTTTACGAAACCTTTTTTTAAATGTATATTTTTTATATCCGTAATAGACTTCCTTGTTATCTCATATACTCTACCTCTCATACCCGGATGAAACGTAACGAATATTTCTAGATCCTGAACTAAACTAACCCCAAATGAGTTTGAGTTTAATTAACTTCAGCATTCCAGCGTTCAAAAAAGGTGGCGGTCACAGCCACTCAATTTTTGGCCGATTTTGGTCCAAATGCGAGTCGGCGTATGAACTAGAACATGAAATGTGACTTCACAAGTCTGTTAGGGTAGTGGGCATGCCCATCGTGTCTACAATGGTTGATCAGCGTCTGGTTAGTTTAGGAATTACTTGATAAATTCTCAGAATAAAAAGCTTTCGATTCATACTGGTGCATAATTTACCCTTGGCTTGACCTTTTTTTTAATTAGGTTGCATATCAAGTGAGTGTAAGTTAGGGTTTTTTTTTTACTAGGGTTACTTAGTTTAGTTCATACTACGATTCGTTTTAGTAAGGTAAACTTGTCTGAACTTGTCGAAACATGAATGACTATTGTACAATGAAGTGGGAATTATTGCTAGGATATATTATGTAAAGGTTATAGGTTGAAAAAATTCGTAAAATAGATGTATGTTAATGCATTCTATGTACGTTTTGTCTTTATAAAAATCATTTCATAAATAGATTCTTAACGTTAAGGTATGTTTTGTTGCATTAGCTCTTAAGGAAAGTTCTAGGGGATTTTGAAAAAATCGTTAAATTGAGCAATTCGTTATATTAAGGTTAGTTAGGTTCGACTGTACATACTTATTTACGTATATCTCCAGATTGGAGGCAAAATTCGAACTCACAACTCCCGGAGCGGAAGGCAGAGTCACTGCCAAATGCGCCAACGGACCAGTTAAAATCTGTTGATTATTCGTATATTATAATTAGTAGGTCACCTTACTATATTCTATAATAAATTAAATATTTTTTCAATTCTTCTAATACTTACGTGCAAAGTATTGTAATAAATAAGTAGTTTCTTCGCTTGAACGCGATTCTGTCTGGGGAGGTTTTGGAAAAAAGAAAGAAAGGAAATCGCGACGGAATGCTTATTTAAAAAAATACTAAAAGGTGCATAGTTGCAGTTACATTACTTCCAATAGACGGCGTTAGCACTGGACCTTTCGACTGACTTAAAATGGGGAAAGACAACGTCTGCCGGGTGCGTTAGTGCTATATAAATACAAAAGTGACCTGCGTGAGGTCGAGGTCGTTGATGGCGAGGATGGCGTCGCCCACGTACAGCTGGCCCGTTAGCGCGGCCGGCCCGCCCGCCTCCAGCTCCGAGATAAGGATGGGCACGCCGTGCTCGCGTCCGCCCTTAGAATATTAAGCCATTTTATAAGTCTTTCAAGTGTAAATAATTTTCGAGTCATCTTTAGTTTATACCCATAGCCAAAATACCAACATTCTTTAATGTATAATTCTTCAGTTAATCTTTAAAAAATTTACTAATTTGGGATGAATGGAATGAACTTATTGTTAATTTTTACTGTAGATTAAAATTTTATAATTGTCTAATAATTTTAAAGTTATGATGTAGCAACAACTTTATTGTAGGCAATTTGGCAAAACAAAGAATTTGCATTTTATTTGATAAGGTCATATCATCTTTAAATCACGTCATATGTTCAAGAGAGGAAAGGGTATCACTAAAATGTTACGTTGTGTGACAACGGCTAGTGGGGTCAAAAGATTTGTGACGTCACACGTCAAAATTAATATATTCATAAAAATTGGTTGCCGGTAAAGTCGGTTTACTGTCGATTTTATGAGATGACTCCTAACACTGAGGCCGATCGTCCCTCTCTATCGCTTGTTCCACGCTCTCGCTTGCACGCTCAGCTCAGGCTGAACGTGACAATGAGTCATGCTTTTTCGTGCGTGCAGCTGTCGTTCATCGACTTATAAGACGTTATGAAATCAAAAAAATTGATAAAAAAAATGGAACTGCTGTTTTCTTTTAATTATTTATAATATATATGCATAAAATAAAGAAATATGTGATGTCCTATCAAGAGGGTTTCGAAAATATAACAAGGATACTAATGGCCGACGTTGAAGACGAGGAAGGAATTCTATTGACAACAATATGTTCTATAGATATTACAATGCTCGTTGTTTATTTTGTCTTGTAAGGAACGATGAAATGATTAGAAACTATTTGTAAATATCCAAATTAATTATCGTTCAGAAATAAAATTTTCGTCACTTGTGATACGTTTATACATTTAAAAAAAAATCATTTATGTCATACAAATTACATATACATCATCGTAGACTTTATGAATCGGGGAACACTGCTGATCACCTAGCGCCTGGCTGGATAAACTGTAAAATATATATTACAATCTGAAAAAAAGATATTGAACTGACTCCTAAAGTCACAATTTTGGCAGAACTTTTATCTGTATATATAAATAAATCCCTATTTCCCTAGGTCACAGTTCAACTCGGACTATTCTCGGAGTATATTAGTGACGAAAAAAATGGGTATTTTATGAACGGAGAAAAGTAGTATGAATTAATATCTTCTTCTTCCTAGCGTTGTCCCGGTTAAGTACCAGGGTTCGCTTAGATGGCAAAGGATGTGGCTGTGGGGCGAGTTAAAATGAAGATATTGATTATATATTTTGCAATATTACATATTATAGAATACTATTAATGCGTTAAAAGAGAACCGTGTTATAGGAGGGGATTTTAGTACGCATATGGTTGATCTAGAGGATCTAATATGGACGTTTTACAGCAGCTAGCAATTTTCATCTGTCGCTCGGCTCGTAAATCTAAAATGTCGATTAGGACAGTGTTTGTACTCGTTCACGCTCAATAAATTGCTAAAAGCGTAGCGTCCTCTCTGGTAACGACGTAACGGTATTATAGCTGAAAATGCGTAATAACTCCGCCAATTTGCTCCTAAAACTTCCATGAATCTTAAAGTATTAGAACGCCTTATGACCATAATTTATACTCTATTAAGTTACATTGCTTTTTTTACTAGATTTGTACTAATTTTTAACAGAAATAGTTGTTGATAAAAGTCATATTTAGACAAATTTACATATATGGTCTGACACGAAAAGACGTGATAATTTGTATGACGTCATTATATATTATTTCAATTAAATGACGTCACGAATTTCAATGCACTACATGATACGATAAATAAAAGAACTTATAAGTTTTTTTTATGTTACAAGGGGGCAAACGAGCAGGCAGCAGGCACCGAAGTGCCTACCGCCGCCCATGGACATCTGCACGACCAGAAGGCCAGCAGATGCGCTGCCGGCCCTTAATGACGAGTTTAGGCCACCGGGAGAGACATGACACTACCTTAATGTGGCGCTATCGAAAAAGCGGTTATAAGTGGATGTGAACTAACTACAAACCATCGCCCTGCAAAATTTCATCTTTGTAGGTCCCGCGGCTTTCGAAATTTCACGATAGGTGATATATGATTTCGCTTTTATATATAGAGTTCTTGGGATTACACAATTTTAAACATCTCCAATCTAAATAAAAATATCTAAAAGAAAAACAATAAAAAACAAAGTTTTCTAGAAAACGAAGGTTAAGTTACTGTTTAAAGGAACTCACAATTTATACAAACGAGATGTTAAAATATAACGCCTAAATATATCAATTATTTATAATAATATAATAATTAATCTTCACGAAAACGTTAACAAATAACAAATACAGTGAGCCTATGATATTGAAAATCTACTATTTTCTAAAGTTGGTTAAAAAAATTCTGAATACCTAACCTTTTCTATCACATAAGCCAGGGGCCGGCAACCTTTTTAGTCGGAAGAACAAAAAGTAACAATTTAAAAGCCACAAAAAATTTTCATGTCAAAATAAATTATTCTAGTCGTATAAATAAAGTTTTTGATTAAAAAAAAAAAAAAATTATTCATAAGATACTACTTATCCGTATCTAAGTAGTGTTTTTATCAAAACAAATGAGGGTATTTTTAGATAATCACTTATTTTCGTATGAAACTAAATCTACAGCTTCACATCCAAACAGCCGTGTAGCGGCAGCTACATAGCAAGATGGCAATGATGTCAAGTGGAAAAGGTTACACCAAAGCAAACTGGATGGCGCTGTACGGATGACGACCGCAGTTTCTACTTATACTCACTATATATAGACCTTCCGACAAACAACTGTAGACGAGGCGCGGCCGCCCCGGGCGACTCCAACAAGCCCGGACTCGAAGATCTCCCTTTGCGGTGGTTGAGCATATCGATCTTCGCTCCCACCTTTCATTGCTCGCCGAAAAGCCTTCCACCTTGGTGTGCATGTGGCTTTAGAGCCGCAGGTTGCCGACCCCTGAGTAAAGCCATTTAATAATGCAACAAAAACGAATGCTTTTTGTCAATCTAATAAAAAGTTCTTCGTTGTTTTCCTTCCTTATACCATATGGGTAATCACGTATTGATGCATTATATACTTATTTCAAAGAAATTTGAAAGGAACATACTCAATTCACAAAGACTGGCATCGCAGTTAGGTATTCAATCAGAGGCACAGCCTGTCCCCCCCCCATTATATAAACAGCGATGGGCAATGGCTTATACTCTACAAGTGGTGTACAAAATATACGTTTTGGTGACATTTAATATTTACCTTTTTCAAGTTACAAGGGTAAAACATACTCGTATGGATAAAAAACCCAACGTGACTAACTTTTAGCCGTTGGTTTTTTAAATATAATTTACTACGAAATATACGAAGAATTAATTAAAGATAAAATATGTCTTTTTTTTTAAGAAACCAAAGTATACACTCGCTTCGCAATCATATCTATAAATAAAATTGAAGAGTCAGTTTGAAACGTCGAAATTTTTATTTTTAATGACATATGACTGTATATACGATACCTATAACAAAAACGCAAGTAAAACAAATTTTTCTCTCTATCTGCCTGCAGATCTGTCTATCGGTATGTGTGTCTGTTGTTACGGGTAATCTCCGAAACTGCTAGGCCGATTTCGACGGAAATTTCACTGGCAGACTATTGATTTTACAAGCAATAACATAGGCTACTTTGCTATTAGCTAAATAATTAGGGTTCCGCACAAAAAAATAAAAACCCTCAAAATTACTGAATTCATGCGGGTGAAGTCGCAGGTCACAGCTACTATATAATACATTGTTAAAGAAGAAACATAATACGCATAGACGTTTATTAATATGTTGTATAGTTTTACTTTTATTTCCGCCTCAATTATTTTTTAATTTATCTGATTACAAACATATTATCTTTGATCCTTAACCCTATTATTCTATATATCCTAAAACTTATTATTCTTTCGTAAGATATATTAAAATCTCTTAAGATTTTAATAGATAATATTCATTCTTAAAAATTCCTTCACCATATGTTCGAAATTTTCGGCTAACTAAACGAAATACTCATATTCAACAACCATTGATTCTGACTTTATTAATCTATTATTATGTATGTTTTTTCTTTATTATATTTCTAACTTTAGGTCATATAGCATAAGAAGCAGGCCTCTTTAGTTTTAAAACTATTACTTACGTACCCATGACCTAATTCGAAATGAATTGTTGGAATCTGGTAATTAATTATTATCAATTATGTTTAAAAAATGCTAATTCGTCCGAGGTAGCATTTGTAATTGACCTCGTTTTTACTGACTTACTACTTACGTACTTTTACGAGTAGTATAGGATAGCTATGAGATAAGGATTCCTAGTATTTTATATCGGGCTATCTGTGTCCACGACTTCGGCTGCGTAACATTAGGTAAACAAAAATAGATTCGATTTTAGTGTGACGCCTTTAGCCTTCCTCGATAAATGGGCTATCTAACACAGAAAGAATTCTTTAAATCGAAACGGTATTTCCTGAGATTAAGGCGTTCAAGTAAACAAAAAAATAAACTCTTCAGCTTTATATATTAATATAGATACCATAACGCTTGCAATATCATACTGTAAGATATGTGTAATGAATAACCACGCAGTCATCTGAATGAGCAGATATACAAATGAGCAAAAATAATGAAAAAAAAAGTGTAATACAATATCTTACAATATGATATATCTTGAGGTATGATTTCTGTAACTTCATGACAATCACTACCAAAACCTCGAACCACAACTCGATAATCGCTAATATCGCACTGTTTTTACTCTTCCAGTGCAGATCTCTTAGTCGCCGTACGAGATTACTACGAGACAAGAGGAGTGGTACTATCCTGTACTGAACACCGCACGGTATAATAAAAATTCATGCACTGCCGTATAACTTTAACGATGATTGTTGTCACAAAATAGTCAATATTACTGACTGGCACGTCCATTGCCGTACGGTGGCCAATCTCACTTTTATAGCTTGTAAAAATATTGATAACTCTCAATTTTAGCACTTAACATCAAGAACGAAAATATTTGTTTTTGTTGTTTCTTCCAGATCGAAAAATCAAACATATACTCTACTTTTAGTAATTTGGGGATGTGAGGAAAAAACATATAAAATAAGTTTCTAACGATTGATAACAAAATGACATACATGTAAACAAGTTGGAAGTATCAAATAATTGAGAGAATGAGGCGTTACTCTGCGGAAATCTATGACATGCATGAAATACTAAACTACTTTGCTTAAATCCGCTAATGAATATGAGGAAAAATCATAAATTAGTGATTAGTATAACCTTTGTAGAGTCTATTTTCTGACGATGCTTCGGTGTCGAAGCTAAACGTGCGTTGAAGCACGGAAAGTCAGTGTAGTGCTATGCTATGGTGACGGATTCGGTGCTTTTCAAGTGGAATTTCTTCCTTAACTTGTTTCATATGAATGACCTAAAAATATAAATTATTCAACGTAATGACAACCTTGCCTCACAGCCACATCTTCTACAATCTAAGCGGAAACTGGTATTTGGCCGGGATAACGCTAGGAAGAAGAAGAAGAAGAAGAAGAGTAACCATAGTCTATAACAACGGTCTACAACTCGTGTCCCGCGGTCCATATATGGCCCGCGTACATCTCGTAGTAAAATGAAGGTTTTGACAAGTGTTTGTAGTAAAATACTGTTATTACATAATATTGTTCATTTGTGAAAATCAATTTTCCTCTGTATCAATTTTTCTCTAGTGTGCTAATTTTCAAAACGATAGATTGAAAATTAAAATAATTATGCCAGAAAACTCACTTAATTATTTCAAATAGCTGCCCTGTAAAATTTAACATTTGTCAGATCCGTCATATTTCTACGACTGTGACGATCTAATTCCATAAAAATGTGGCCCGCCGGCATCTTATTTTCTACCGATGTGGCCCTTGCCTGTCAAAAGGTTACCGACCTCTGGTCTATTACTTAGGAATTTCTATGTAAAATTAGCTATGTCCCGCGACTTCCTCCACGTAAACGTGTGGGAACCTTTAGACTTCCTTAATCTGGCGCCATCGAAAAATCCGTTCTTAGCTTGTCTACTAACTACCTTGCCAAATTTAATCTTTGTACATCCCGCGGTATTGGAGATTTTGTTGACCTTTAGCTTTTATATACATTTATATAAAACCTCACCTAACTAATTATAATAAAGATTATTATTATAACAAATGATAGCTTCTTTAATACGAAGAAAGTTTTTTTTACTTTACTAATCACACTTATTTGGGTAATAATTATGTTAGGTGTTGAGATGCAATGGCATTCGGTATGCGAATATAAATCTTGGGTGACAAACACAAAAAAAAATTGTCTTTTGCTTTATAACATTGAATTAAATAGGTTGTAAAATATTCAGTCCTTTGAGTCAATGTTTCGTTACGCCAATCGACGTATCCTCAAGATTTTTTTTTTTTATAAAACAAGAGGCAAACGGGCTGGCGGTACACCTAAGTGACTACCGACGCCCATGGACAACTGCAACACCAGAGGGCTCGCAGGTGCGTTGCCGGCCTTTGAGAAACTCCGCTTCATCTTCTAATTTTGTACTGCCCTCCTCCACTGGAGTGATGGGAACTTCACGAATTTGCATGCGCTCTGGCACGTCAGTTTTACGTATCTAAACAAAATATTCACATTTATTCACTTACATATTATCTATATATCTTCTATCTATTATAAATAAAATTGAATTCTTTTACTAGTTTAAATCATTTTATTCAATACACCCATAACAAAAACACAAATTAGAACATTTTGTCAGACTAATTGTTACAGATAATCTTTGAAATGACTAAACTCATTTCTACAGCACATTCACTAGCAGGCAGCTAACATGAGACAAATTTCTTAGCATTCACCATGCGGGTGCCAGGTCCATCGCGTTGCAAAGGAAGAGCTATAGCAGCGCCCAAAACTTGTGACCCAGTTGTAGATTTAAGAGGACTCTTTCTTGTGGCCACTAACACTCACCTTCCACATGATAATATATAATAGACCTAATTATTTCAAAGTAAAAACGAAAACCAGTTCACAAACCATGAAGAAAAGCTTCATAGGTTTTCATTTTGGAACTAGTTAAAATTATTGCATTAATCTTGACTGTTTACAGTTTCCAAAAGTACTAACCTCATTATCCAAATCTGTGAAGTGACTTCTCTTCAATTCGCTGGGCTCATAAATTTCGAATATAGACTTTTTACTAGGTCGTTTAGCTTTGCCTTTTTTAGTTCTTCTGCGTTCACCTTAAGAAAAAAATGATACTTAATGAAGTACTACATTAGTAATATTTAATACATTTAGACATTATAAACTGACTTTGAGACACATCCGATACTAGTAATAGTAATAGTTGATAATCAGCATCAGTTTAGCCGATAAACCAGACACAATAACTGCACTGAAAAATGCTGCTTAATGTTGTAGAATGAGAATTTGCAACATAAAAAGAAATATCAAATATTCCGAATTTTACAAGAGAATCGATAACTTACGACATTGAATTGATGTCTGTATAGTTACTTTGATTTTTATGTATTAACTGGGAAAATCATCACAATCCTCACTTTAAGTTTTTTTTTTTTAAATTTATGTTACAGGGGGCAAACGAGCAGGCAGCTAAGTGCCTACCGACGTCCATGGACATCTGCACGACCAGGAGACTAGCAGATTCGTTGCCGGTCTTGTATTAAAAAATAATTGTTGGAGATCAGCGTTTTCAGAATGTCACCCATCTATCAACCGGCCGCGGTAAGAGCTGCTTAACTTAACGGTCCACTCAAATGTCGGCCACATATTTAGCTACGACCTCCTTATTACATTACAACAAGTGTTCTACGTGTATGTGATGTCGCTCGCAGTAATAACTAGCCATTGGCTAGAGAGTCAGTACAACACTGATTTTGTTCGGACTGTTTAAACAACCAGCCAGCACATATTTGGGTTTCAATTTTGGTTTGTCGGTATTGACGTTTTGAATGGATTCCACCTCGAGCCTATTGACAAATCTGTTCACCGTTAATTACGTTTGAGACGGTTTAATACGTAAAACAAAAAGTTTCCGTACGATTTTATAAAATACTAGCGGACTCGGCAGACTATGTTCTGCCTCTTATAATTTACTTCTATTATCCTATATCATCTCCGTTCCCCTTGCCGTTCTCGTTCCCATTCCTGTTGTCGTTCCCGTTTCCGTTCCCGTTCCCATCCACGTTTCCGTCCCCGTCCCCGTATAAGTTCGAAAAGGCCTGTTTTTATGATTTTCCCGGCAATTATTCGATTTTTTCTCGCCGAAAAAACCATCCTTGGACTTCAACGAACATTTAAAAAAAAAGGATTGGTTAAATTGGTCCAGGCGTTGTTAAGTTATGCGCTTACCAACACATTTTGCGATTCATTTTTATGTATATAGATTTATAAATATATTTAATTATTAAAATAAAACAACACCCACACCAATGCCAACCGATTTATTCACACATGTGTATATTTTACTATAAGATGGTGTCAAAGCGTATTCATGGCGGCCGTATGTTTATGAATTGTCAAATATAACAACGTCGTTGTACTAGGAGGTATAATCTTGTATATACTGTTAAATAAGCTTATGGTACACAAATCTAAAGATTAGTGTCTGAAATTCGATCAATCGGTGATGTCTAGTTCTGTTTTTCATATGCATATGAAGCTTATTCGTCGGGCGGTTTATACAACTATATTATATACATGTTATATGATACAAGGAGGTCGTAGCCTAATCAGTGGTTCACATTTGAGTCGATCGCTAGGTTAATTAGCTCTTGCTGCCGCCAGGTGATAAATGGGTGACCCATTCTAAAACTGGTTTACCCCTGTAAACCTTTTCCTTGCATAGATGATGCTCTTTTACAGGGGTCGATGAAGTTGTTGTACTCTGAGTTGACGCACTCACATCTATATATATACTGATATATAAAGCTGAAGAGTGTATTTGTATGTTTGCTTGAACGCGCTAATCTCGGGAACTACTGGTTTGACTTCAAAAATTCTTTCAGTGTTAGATAGCCCATTTATCAAGGAATACTATGTATCATGACGCTAAAATTGAATGTATTTTTGTTACCTAATTTTACGCGAACTATGTCGCGGTCACAGCTCATACATTTAAGATGCAGAAGACACAACGATTTTTTCCTTCGGCAAAAAGACATTAAAAATACTACCATTAAAAATTACAAGGTGGGCATCGAACTCGCGGATCTTCATAATGGATGCGAGTGTCTGACATTCCCGAATTTTTAATCGACACCATCGCATCGGTCGGCACCTGGTCGCACGAGATATCTAAAAATGTAACTGTTTGTTTGTTTGTTTATGACGTCCCACGTGGCAGTGGCAGGCAGGTGGGGGGACATTTGTGGGGGTCAAGGTCGCGCGTTCGACTCCCCGGCTGTGCACACTCGTCGGGTTTGGACACTTGTTGAGATGTTTGCGGTTAACAGCTCTGTCTGTTCCCAGATGTTGAACATTCTCATTTTGTTATATTTATTTCAAAGTGCTAGCCGAAATAAATCATGAGGTCAATGTTTTTCTAATCTTTTAAAATTTATAAATAATTATTAAGGTATATTAGTATCTATTCGATCGATAGTACAATATCTACATACGTCAAATTTTTAACCGACTTCAAAAAGGAGAAGGTTCTCAATTCGACTGTATGTATACATTTCTGAACCGATATTAATGATTTCTTTTTGTTTTTGTTAGACAATACTAAAGAGATGGTCCCATATAAATTGTGTCGAAATTGGTGGAGTGGTTTCTCAAAATCAACAAAAAGTCTCAAAATCTATTACATGTCAATAAAATCTAATCTGTAAGAGCTAAGCAAAAGAAAAATATATGTTTAATAAGGCCACTACTAGCATCATACCAATCACATCCCGAGAATCTTATTTATCTGGTATAATCCAATCCCAAGTTATGAAGGTTAAAAAAAACTATGAAGCTTTTGGAGAAAAGGTATTTAAGCCCTCATTTTAATGACGGCTGTCAGTCGACAGAGGTACTGGTAAGTTATAAAAAAGATTTATCTTTTTTTTTAACTTCTCTTCCGGAAATCATTCTTACAATTTGGTACCGCACATTTCGCCATTTTAATTAAAAATATCGCTCGCCGACTTAATAGGGCGCGGCTTTTTTTGGCTACTGATTGACAGTCCAACGACCTCGAATATGCGTTCATACCTTTGCATACAGTTCATACTTAGTGACGCACGCACAATAGATTACTTAGCGCTTATCCACCTAGAACAGCGCGGATGTGGTGGCGGGCGCGGACGCGGTAGACGTGGCGGATTCGTTTTCACATTGACCGCCAGGCGTTTGCGTAAGTGTGACATGTTGTTACGTTTGAATAGTATTAATATACAAAACTTTTTCAATAGTCGTGTTGTTGACTGCATAATGTTTTTCTTCAGAGATCTATAGGATCGTCTCGCAGAAACAGATGCGCGATCCACCGGAAGGCGACGTGATCCGTCCCGACGCCGAGCCGGCCGACGTGCGGCCCTCGGGCGCGGACTCCGTGCGCAAACAGTGCTGCCAGTAGTGAAAGAGTGAATGGTGAGTATAGAGGGTATAATGATACAAGTAGTGAATGAGTGAATGGTGAGTATAAAGGGTATAATGGTACAAGTAGTGATTGAGTGAATGGTGAGTATAGAGGGTATAATGGTACAAGTAGCGAATGAGTGAATGGTGAGTATAGAATGTATTAGCAAAGCCTCACTGTACTGCCAGCACTGACTTTGCTATATAATAGAGTGGTAAATATAAACATATTTGATTGAAATCATACTCAGAAGAACTAAAAATAGTAAGTGAATAAATGATGCGAATTTAAATATGTTTTGTCAGTGTAAGTCCCTAATGTACAGGCTAAACGTTGCTGTCTTATTTCACTACATAACCTTGCTTTAATGACATCTATATATGATTAACGTTCAAACAACATTATATAATGTAAATTTTATTGAAAATTGTTTTCTTGATCTCAAAGACATCTTTTAATGAAAGTGTTTATCTCGTTTCAGAAAGTCCAGATAATTTTGGAGTGAAAGAGAGAAATAAACGGTATACAAAACGCAAGATTATGAATCATTCCCAGACAAGGTCTTATATTCATCACGAAACGTGCGTTGAGGCACATCGGAAAGTCAGTGTAGTGCTGTGCTTTGGTGGCGGATTCGGTGGTGCAGCTTTCGGCTTGCAGTATTGGACCGATTTTCCCTGGTATTCGTTCGCGAATTAAAGCAAAGTAGTTTAGTTTTTCATGCAAACATCCTAGGATGAAATTAAAAACCCGTAAAATGTAGGCAGTTGAGGACACTATCTTTGCATCGTTTTCTTAGAGTTATCCCGGCCTAGTAACGGGATCGGCTTAGATTGGACAGGATTTGGCTGTGGGGCGAGTTAAGATGACCAACTGCCGTCTGACATCATACCCGGAACGACCTTTACAGCCTCACCACTAATATTAGTGATATCACTAATATTAGTGGTGAATGTCACTTGTTTTACGTGCACTGTTTACGTGTCCCTTCCGAAACATGGAGGAAGTCCGATATCAAATACAAACAAGTGTTAGATTGAGTCACTTATCTATCAGCCGATCGCACCAAGAGCTACTTAACCTAGCAATCGACTTAAATGCCAACCTCCGATTACGTTACGACCTCCACAGGACACTTTATGGATGGAGGACACTTTATTTGCATATTCTATAATAAAAGTGGACAATAACTCTCACTACTACATAATTTTTAAAGAATAATAGACTGTAGATGCAGAAGACTTTTACGTGAATGAATTTCTCTTGGATTTCCATTTATAAACAGGAAATTTAACATTTTCCTTAACCCTATTTACAGTCATTTAGTATTTTAATTCCAGACCAACGCAAAGTTTAACCTCCATTATTGAACTCTTTGGGTGAATATTTGCTCTTTATTCAAACGTTTTATTGATTTTCCAATAATGGGATCTTGTACATAACACTGTATGGGACGATGCGTTAACTTAAAAATACCCGCTCACAAAGTTATATATTATAATAAACAAAATAAGCGTACATAGAGATAGAATACTTACTGCAGCAAAGATAATATGGCACGGCAGCTTCTCTCGACAAAATGTTGTCCTCTTGAAGCGGAGCCGTTTTGAATTGAGTTCGTAGAATAACTACATTTGGCACATTCTCGTGTACCCTCTTTATGTGAGCGTTCACCAGTTGACTAGCGGCCGCTCGGTAGAAACACATACCGCAAACATACTGACAACAACCATGGCTTTTAAAGACATGGGTTATTAAATCGATTGCATTGCCCGCCGCATCGAAATCGCAATATGAACAATGCAAGGAGCCCACTCCACCAACTCGCATATGCGTTGACGCATGGAGTAGGGCGTCTTCGGCACGGTCTGTAGTAAACGAGCAAAATGTACCGGCACATTTGAATACGTGCACCAATTTGGCCTGAGCCATCATTGCCTCTAAGACCACCTTGTGCTTTTTAGACATAATCTCTGCTTGAAACTCCTCATATTTGTACTGCTTCACTTCTTCTTCTCGACTCTTCGTCACGGGACTTGGGTATGATGGATTCGGTCGGGGTTGTTCCGTGTTGGCGCCGAGACTAATAACACTCTCTATAATGGGCAACCCCGAGCTATTTCCATCGGGAGTCTTAGCATCGCATGTCTTTGATATAAGCTCTGATAAGGGTCGTACATTGATATATGCTTTATTTGTCTGTAAACTTTCGGTAAGTGTGCCGTCAGACGTGTTATTTTTCCCAGTTTCTTTAACTTGATCAGAAACTACATCTTCCATAACGGGAATATTATCAATATGTTTGTCTAGAAAATGTTGCAAACAGTCTTTAAAATGATGTACTCCTTGGGGAGTTACAATGACTTTACAAAGAAAGCAATAGCCATCCCATTTCTCATGATGTTTCAACTGGACGTGCTTTTTTAATGAAATTAACAAAGTAGTTTTGTAATGGTTGTCTTTGCCATTAATACAACATATATATTCTTTACCTCCAGAGGCGGTATATTTAATTTTGAAATGAGGATAATCTATAACGTCGTCCGAAACTGTCGATTCAGATGGCTTGTCGTTATTTAAGCTTACTTTCGATTCACGTAATTCATTGTTCGGTTCTAAATGCAATTTTTTTGAGTTTTCACAGAGTATTTCATCAGAAACCGGCTCGTTTTTAATATTGCTTTGGTGACTATCGAAAAGTGTTAGTTCATCTGTGTTATCACTTTCAAACGCTATTTTTGACTGAATATTTCCAGACTTCTTTATACGCTCAACTGTAGGCTCATTTACTAATTTCTCGTCATCATTTTTACAATCTTCTCTGTTGATGTCTTCATTATCTTTGCTTGGTGTTTCACTCTGATCGCTTGATTCACCAATGCTTTGATTAGATCGAGAACTTCTCAGTAAACGCGGCCGATCAGCTTCAATTTTATCTACTTTACGTTTTAAGAGGCTTATATCTTGTTTCGACAAATAACCCAAATTAATTGTGTACACTGCTGTTTGCTCATCGTTATGCCAAACTATAACGTGTGTTTTTAAGTTCTCTAGTGATATTTGAGTATAATTGCATTTTTCACATACATAACCTAAAAGTTGTTTTTTTGTTTCTTTTGGAGGAGGTGGAATGTCTATATTGTACGGGCATTCCTGTGGGTTAACGCACTTCGAACATGTTTGTTTATATTCGCCTGTATGCATACTGACAACATGCCAAAAGAACGATTCTAAGAGAGTTTTATTTCTCCCAAATTCTTTAAAACAAAATCTACAAATATGCTTCTTTGATGGTATTTTACTAATATCTAGAAAATTTGTGTCTTCGGATTCTCTTATAGCTTCTTTTGCTTCGGCGGGACTCATTCGAGACAGAGGTACTTCGTTATGAGGGTGCTCTTTTTTATAGTGATAAACAATATCAGTTCCACTATATGTACAAAGTCTACAATTGTAACTTGATACATCTTTATGAAAACAATACGTTTTATCAGTAAAGCAAGTAGAATCTGGATATTTGCTTTGTAATTCAGGGATATTATTAGAGGTAGAAATACCAGTAATGTGACTAGTTTTCTTTTTTTTATTTTTAGATTTAATTATTCCCGATTTCCATCCGCCTCTACCTCGCTTTCGTTTAACTTTCTTCCTAATATCTGCCAGCGCTTCAGTACTTTCACAGCTCTTTGTTGAAACTAAAGATTCATTTTCAGATTCTGAGCTATTGTTATTTTTATCGCTAATATTGTCAGGTTCGTATACGGAGTCAGTATCAAAATCATAAGGATCTATATTATCACATTTATCACTTGATTTAGATCTATGACTGAACTCTGAAACCATATTCAGCTTCAACGCACTTGTACTTTGCAATTTACTTACATTATCGACAGAATGGGTCTCAGAATTTTTACTTTTACCTTTTTTAATCTTCTTTTTGACCACTTTTTCTGTTATTAATCCATTTTCGGATGTATTTAAATCGTTACATTTTTTAAGAACAACAAGTGGTTCTTGATTTGAAGGTTCACTACTTGGTCCATCATCTTTGGTTGACTTTTCATCAACTAATTTTGCGATACGACACATTCTTATGCCTGTAGTACTATGGAAATCACCTTTTAGAAACATTTCTCTGATATCTTCATGTAATTTTTGTAACTCCCTAGAGGGTTTCTTTGCAACAGGTTTATCTAAAACTGCAATTTCTTTTAAGTTTGCTGCATCTGATCTAGTAATACGTCTATCTTCAACAGAAACGCGTCTATTATTGACTTTCTGCCGTTTTCCCTTTTTTCCAGCACTCTTATTACTTGCTTTCTTTTTTATAGTAAGTATTTCGTCAATCTTATCTTCGCATATTTTAGAATTTTCATTTCCAGGTTGCTCTCCACTCTCATTTGTAGAATCAATAGCTTTTACTAGAGCGTTTTGAATTTCTTCATTAATAGTTTCAGATTCTATAGACAAATTTGTCGCACCCATATTACTATCTTTAGGACTACATTTCAAACTATTTTCCTCTTCTTTTTGATTTTCAGGAGTCTCATTAAGTTCAGTTTTATCCCCTGTAACATTTAAGGTGTCTTTTTGTTCTTCTATAATTTCAACCTTTGCTTCATTCGTCTCTATTTTCTGTGAATCAGATTTATCTTCACTGCGATTTTTGTCTTCCAATGTATTTGTTGACAGGTCTATATTTTTAGAACTATCTTCTTCGGGTATCTCTTCATCATCAGAAACAATTTCACTAAGCTTTTCTAATTTCTTTTTAATCTTTTCATTTTTAGATGTCTGATCTCCCAACAACGAAAGTAATTCTTTT
Source organism: Charaxes varanes (assembly GCA_024363005.1). NCBI lineage: Eukaryota > Metazoa > Arthropoda > Insecta > Lepidoptera > Nymphalidae > Charaxes > Charaxes varanes. The sequence goes on from JANCMC010003429.1 coordinate 1,103,931, forward strand.
ATCTTAGTTTTATCTTGTAAAATAGATAAAAGTTGTCCTATAGAGTCAATATGTGTTGATGTTTCTGTTTGAGAAATATGTTTTGTAGGATTTTTACAACTTTCGTCAGTAATATCTGAAGACGTTATATCAGAATTCATGTCACAACGAGACTCGATAGTACTATCAGGAATACTACTACCAACCTCCATATTCTCAATGTTTTCATGACTAGCTATTGTACTGTCCGGAATGGATGATTTATTTAGAAGGCCTTCTTCCTTTTGATCTGTCAATAGTTCTAATTTTGGAGACATTCCATCTTCTGAAGTTGAAACAATAGCTTCGTTACTGCGAGAATCATCTGCATTAACCTTATTTAGTATGTACTGATTGTTCAATTGTAACTCTATTTCACTTTTGTTATCTTCACGTACAATTTCACCTATGTCATTTGAGGTTTCATTACTTATCAGGTCTGAAATGGTGTGCGTATTAAGTTCGTGGGCTTCTTCGCTATTTTTGATACGATTACTGTTATGTTCTTCAATATTATTAACTTCCACTTCACTCTTGATCATATTAATGCTAGCCAAAGGTTCTATACTGTTGATATTCTCTGTGTTTTTTTCCTTTATAGTTTTCTCAGCAGATAAACAATTTATACTTTCCTTTTTTTCAACCTCTATTGGGCTTGATATGTTTTCTAACATTGTTTCAAGAGTTAATTCTTTGGTAAAATGACTTTCAGTTTCTTTGTTCTTAGAAGGATCTAAATCATCATCTAAATCTGCTATCAAAGCATTTATATTATCTATAACAGGATCAGAAGCTATATTATCGGGAAACATTTCAAGATCATCAATGCCAAAATGGGACTCCATGTCTTCTTTATTGTGTCTGTCTTTTTCTGTTGTTATATTCGTTTCAGGTTTTACTTCGGTTATTTCAATATTTTTATTTTTTTCATCTAATGTAAGACTGTTATTTAAATTACTTTGAACCTCTAGCGATTTTTTGGGTAAATCGGAGTCGATATTTAGTAAGTTATTTTTTTCCGATTGCTTGGTGTCAACAGCTTCTGAATTTTTTGTTGGTATTACTTCTAACTTTACAGATTTCTCACTATCTTTTATACCTATTACCTGTTCATGCTTTTCTTCATCTTTGTTTTCAGTCACTGAAACTTCCTTGTCCGAACGATCTTTAGAATCAGATAATAGTAAACTCGGTTTTTCATCATCGTCAGAATCATTTTCTATAACAACAGATTTTTTACATTTTCTTGTTCTTCTAACTGGTAAAATTTCCATTAGTTGTGGTGACACTGACATATTTTTACGACTCGATCTAAGTTCTCTTTTTGTACTCATGGTACTATCTTCTACTGAACCTATCGCTTGTATGTTAATATCATCATCAGATAGATGTTGTTTAGTACTATTTATAGAATATTTTGTATTAGATTTATTCTTTGTACTTTTTGCACTATCGGTTATCTCACTTAGATCCGTTTCAATTTGTGTTATACTTTCATTTTCGCTAACCTCAACTTTAGGTTCACTTTTAACATTAATATTGTCTTCTTTGCTGACCAATGTATCATTTTCATTTGATTTTTTTTCTTCCATTGAAATATCAGTATCGATTGTTTTTTGGTCCTCTATTTCAATCATTTCTGTTGCACGTTTAATCTTTGGTATCTTATAATTTTTAACTCCATAGCCAGAACCTAAAATGGTTCCTTTTGAAATATTATCATTAGAATACACAATTCCATAGTTCTTAGAACCTCTTGAGTTTCCTTTATTATTTGAATATTCTTTAATATCATTATTGTCACGACGCATTCTTGGATCTCTTTCATTTTTTCTAGGAGAATACTTCGTCGGATTTGCATTGGTTTTATCGTCTTTGCAATGCCTCGAATTACAACTTTTTGTGCTTTCATTGGACAACCGACCGATATTACTTTTTATACTCTCATTAGATAACTTTATATCTGACTTAAATTTAAAAGATTTAAGATCAGCTTTAATATCCTCAAAGCCGAGTCTATCATCTTTAATTTCCCGCCCAACACTGCAAGCACGACGAAATTTATTATTATTTTTGCTATCAGAAGAACTTTGCCTTTGTTTTGTTTCAGGACATCTGCTTATACTAGAGTCTCGAACTAAACTGCGTCCTACGCTCGAAGCACGTTGTCTGCGAACATCAAAACTGGAGAAAGACTCTTGTTCCTTATTCCTATTTTGGAATGTATTATTAATACTGGTATCAATCATAAATGATTGCCCAGCATGCTGTTGAACACATAATTTATTTTCTTTAGAAAAATTTAGCCGCTCTTTTGTTGTTGACGATCTTTCTTTTGATGGCATGGATTTCCCAACACTTCTTTCATTTTGAAAGACACGTCTATCACCGTCTTCACAATTATTTGAGTCATTATGACTTCGATAACTAAAACCCCTACTCCCTTTACGGTTTCTAGAATATCGATCGGATTCAAAATCTCTTCTGAAAGAACGTCCGACGCTTGATTCACGGTGTGATATTTGTTCTCGATAGTTACGGCCTGTCGAGTCATAATTTATATTTCTTTCATGTCTATTTACACTTTGTTCCCGATTGTATCTCCTGAAGGAACCTTGATCTGACTTAAACTGATTGGAATTAAACTTTCGATCCTGAAAATAGTTACGATCATCTTCATATTCAGAATTTCTATGGAATCTTGGATCCTGTGACCTAGACATAGGTGGACTTGGGTTATAATCGGATCTCTTAAAAGACTGTGGAGTGGGAAGTAGCGGTTCAGCCCTTCCAAATGTATGGCTAGGTGTAGGGGGACATTCCAATCTACCAAAAGGATGAATTGGCGTCATTGCTGTGTCCAAAAATCCGAATGAAGGTGTTGGAGTCGGGGGACAATCTAATCTACCAAAATGATGAATCGGAGTTGTTGGAATGTCCATACGACTTGAGTCTCTATTTTCATAGCCAAATCTATCGCCCCTGGGTCCATTTTGAAACTGGTCGAAGACCATTTGCTCTCTTTGAAAAGTATTAGCCCTGGGATCTCTGTAATCAGTATCTCGCTGTCCGGAGTGGTTTCTAGGGTCCCTTTGTAAAGGTTGACTATTCTCTCTGTAATCAATGTCTCTCTGCATACAATTGTTTCTTGGATCTCTATCTTCCCAAAATGGTGATTGACTTCCAGATGTATCCCATAACGATTGCTGATTTTCCTGTGGATTCTCCAAATTTTCTCTTGTATCAAAAACAGGAAACATAGGAGCATAAACATGCTTTTGATTACTATGATCTTCAGTGTCAAAAGCTTGCAGTGATGGTGTCATACATGGATTCATATTAGCAGCAATATTTTGTGTTCTACTTGGAGTCATGTTTGGATTAGTATGTACTAATCTACTTGGTGTCATATTCGGAACATTTGATACCCTATTTGGCGTCATATTTGGAGCAATGACAGCTGTTCTATTTGGTGTTACACTGGGGTTAAAATTAAAAATAGAGTTTGGATTAATGGCTTGTGAAACATTTGATGTAATCAGCGGAGTACTATTCGGTACCATATTTAACATTATGTTAGGTGGTACAACAGAGTTCATGTTAGGAGCTGAATTTCCTTTAGATACTAATAACTTATCAGCTGACATATTTTGTGGCATGGGAGCACACATTGCCAAATTAGGTATCGATATCAGTGTGTTCTCAATGTTAGGAGAATACGGCATAGGACTATCATGATTGGCGTTTGTTTTAATTTCTCTCTTTATTCGTGGATCTGTAAAACTTATCGACAGTTTTTCGTTATTTTTAATTATTCCCTTTTCGAAATTTAGAACATTTGCATTTTCTTCAATAACAGGCGGGGGAACGGGCTTAGGTGACAAATTACCTGTTTTAATATTTGGTAATAACTTTCGCATATCAACGTCTAATTCCGAACCGATTATTGGTGTTGAAACCGGGTCATTTGGAATAATCACCGGTGGTTTGAGCCCAGTATCTGCAAAATCTTCATGATCAGGAGATTTTGGAGCCAAATCTGTATATACATCATCCAAAGACAAACTTAATTTATCTTCTTCATCTGAGCTATCTCGCAATGTTAGTTTAGACAGAAAGTTAAACCTTTCACATTCTTTTTCTGTCAATTTTAGACTCTGCTTCCTTGACACATCATCCTTAACTATTGTTGGAACAAAATCACTCCCTGGTGTATGTTTTGAGCTTGTAATAGTTTTAGCCTTGTATCTTTCTATTGATATCCTTTTCTTTGAACCGATTTCTAGGGCATTCGCTACTTTAGTAATTTTAGGCTGATGTAACGCTGGGGTGACAGTATCTGTACTAAGCGCATTGGATGTTTCGCTTAGAATTTCCTTTTTTAATGCTTGCAAGATATCTATTTCTGATACATTTTTAGTAGGTTCTAACAATGGTACATTTTTTATAGGTTCTAACAAGGGTATATCGACTTTCGAAACATCACAGTTATCATTATGTTCACTATTATCAATATCGGCATCTATACTTAATGTTTTCGACTTCGTTTCTTCTATTTTTATTTTGTCCTCAGGCTGTTTTTCGAGAGAGGATGTAAATGTGTTTAACTGAAGACAATCTAACTTCATCCTTTCTTTCTCATTCATATTTTGGTCTTCCTCACATTGATAATCACTCTTTTTATGCGACGATGTTAAAGTTTCATTGATTTTATCGTTGTTTGTAATATTGAAATTTTCTTGATCTTTTGTAAAAGTTTTCTCCTCGTTTATAACATCTTCAAACTCTTTTTTTAAATAGATTTTTGTATCTATTATTTTGTTTTGATCATCGGCTTTCGTTATAATAGTCTCACCGTCACAATTTCTTTCACTCGCTATATCTGAATTAATGGATTGTTCCCCTTTATCGTCCGTCTTAACGATTTCAAAATCAGATGCGTCAACATCCGTAGTTTCGTCTATATGATCTTGTACACTGCTAGTTTTATGTTTGTCTGAGTTAATCACCAGACATATTTGTATTTTACGAGGTTTTTCTTTATCAGATGTTTTAGTTTCTGTACTTGGGGTTTTGTTTTTGTCTAAAACGACTATGTTACCATAAATACTTTCTATAACTTCACTTTCACTATCTGAGAGCTCTCCTTCCTCAACTTCTTCGGGTGTCTTACCTTTAGTCCCTTTCACCTTATATGACTTGAGAATAATATCAGATATATCATCCTTTGCCCCCGTATCTTTCAACTCACCAAGAATTTGCGTTCTTAATTCACGTAATGTAGTTATATCAACATCGTTATCACTACAATTTATAATTCTTGATAAAATGTCTTTCGTGTTCAACGAATTTAAACTATCTTCTGGTACCTTTAGAGTAATGTTTAAATCTTTTGACGAACCATATTTACTTTTACTTTTCAGCTTTTTACGTTCTTTTCTATAAGATGGTGAGCGTTTCCGTGGTGACTTCTTCGGTGATCTTCTGCTAAACAACTGTTTATCTGAGGATATTTCCTCAGAAGGCCAATGTTTTTGAGAATGTTCAGGAGAAAGCAACACACGAGTATAATTGCGTTTTGACAATGGAGGTGATTCTTTAATTTTGCTTGTCGCGGGATGTGGTGGTGATATTGAAGATTTGTTGGGTCTGCGTTGAAACAATGCAGGCTCTTTACTGCCTGGAACACAAACTTCCTCAGTCTCACTTGCTCTAGCGATTTCTGGCAAGGTATCGATAGATTCCTTTTGTAATTTTGATACTACAGACTTGAGTTTATTTCGTGCTGTACTTAAGTCTGGTCTATTAGATTTAGAATCATCTGTTTGAACGCCTGGTAAAGAGTCCCGCTGAAAAGATAATACATTGAAAATTATAATTTGATCTCGCGATGGGCAATCGACTTCAACGGATAAGTAGGAATCTACTAAATCGTATGAAAGTACCAATTAGTTTTTGCTTGGTGTTTTTGAAGGCGGTTATGTTTTTATTTAAAAATAACTTTTATAAAAGACTATCTATCTGAAAGCAGTTACTTTGGCCGCGTAGGATTAATTGGTTTTGCCAGATTTCGATGGGATGCCCGTGGACATCTGCACCACCAGAAGGCTTACAGATGCGTCGCCGCCCTTTATATAGGGTTAAGGCCATCGGTAACTCTCACAAAACGAACGAAACGCGACCAGAATACCATCACTTGACGTGACAGCAGCATTGCCGACTCTTCTTCACGCCGATCTTAAGTGAAAAGAGCTACTGGTACACGCCGGCATAATTCGGCTGCCTAAAGCGCGGCCTCTAGTTCAGATTCGTTCTTAATATTTTTATTATTTCGCATTTTAAGCCATGAAAAGAATGAAAAATACATTTAATGTACAAAAAATCCATTCGAAATGAGGTTACTTTTTCGTTCAATGTTGTTTAAACAAAATTTTAATCCTCATTACAATTTGACCTTTGTAGCGTTTTTTATTGACCTTTTTTTACATAAATAAATAAAATTTTATTAAATTTTACGAAACCTTGTATGTAATGAAGTACTTTTATTCCGTTTAAATAATATGGTTATTTACTTTGTTTTAAGAAGTTTAGCCATTCTTTATACATATATGTAAAAATTCAGCTTCCGTATTTTAATATCCGCAAAACTAAAAATGGATTGAACATAATGACTTTAAAAATTTGCGCAACAATGTTTTGTATAATATTTTTTAATGTTTTTTTTTAAAATACAAAACAAAAAGGCAAACGGGCACGCAGTGCACCTGAATGACTACCGACGCCCATGGACATCTGCCACACCCAAAAGTTCGCAGATGAGTTGCGGGCCTTTGAGAAATGACTATGCTCTTTTCTTGAAGGTCCCTAAGTGGTATCCGTTCGGAAACACCGAAGCTGGCTGATTCCATGTTTTTTTTATTTATTTTTTTATACCAAAGTTACGAGGAGCTACGATTAAATATTTTATTCTAAAGCGTTTGTGAAGCGTGATCGGGCTGAGCTCACGGATATTATTTATATACATAATTGTGTTACTTTTAGATGGCCTCCCTGATGTGAACGTGCGAAAGCATCAAATTGCTCAGGAGGGTGATTTCAAAGCTATTGATCACAGTTATAAAATAAACTAATAACGTTAGCTCCTTTCCAATGAGGTTTTTTTTACTAATAAAAGCTTCGTGCGTGGAATATAAGTTCTATTCAAGGCAGTGATTCGCAACCTTTTTTAGGCCATGACCCCAACCTAACATTTCCAAAATATTTATGCCCCCTCCCCCCATACATAATTTTTAACCTTTAAAAATGGTTTTGTTCTCTTAAGAAATATGAATGATAAGTTTTAGGAAGTTGATATTTTGGTAATGTTAAACGAAATTATGGGTACCCAATTAATATTTACAGCATTTTTTTAACAATTTGCCTTTAATATCTAGCATTGCATTTATATAACCCAAAGTGTAAGGGCTAAAGTCACGTCGAGTCCATTTTTAAATTGCCCCCTGTGGGGGCGTGGGCCCCACGTTGGGAAACATTGATACAAGGTGTGATAACAAAATATTGCAGAATATCAATTCATCGCTCCTATATCGAATAAAATATTACTGGCCATCTTTTTTAATAGTAACAGTTAGATTTAACGTTCTTAATGACACCTATGGCTTTGAAATATTTCTCTTTACTGTTCTTGTTGAACTTCAGAATGAATTTTGATATAAGAAAAAAATACAAATCGTATTCTTCTAACTTCACTAAATCTAAAAGCTTTAAAAATTACTACGTCTAATATTTTTAGGGATCCGTACCTCAAAAGGAAAAAAAGAAACCGTTATAGGATCACTTCGTTGTCCGTCTGTCTGTCAAGACCCTTTTTTAACTTAAATTACTATCCTTAATATGATACTTAACTTAATTTACACATTTTATATTTTGTTCATTCTAATGATAAGAGGAAATCTATTATGAACATAGTATCGCCGTAGATTCAAATCGTGAAACTGCGGAGAGGGAGCGGGAGGCAAACGCCTTTGCCAATCCGGCACGTAGAGGACGGCCGAATTATAGAGGAAGACGCTCTGCGATAACCATGATGGAGACGTGAATGGCGAGTGAAGAAGTGACGTGGATATGGTAACTGGCGAGGACAGTTTTGCAGCACCAGCAACCCAAAAGAGGTGCTGCATGAGAAAACCCGCCGAGGCGTCACGGTAGACTTGCTACGATCCTATAACGCCTCTCACTGTGGCCACGAGGGTAACTCCTGGTTTTTTGTCGATATTCCGATAACTAGCAGGCGACTCCCACACTCCCAGTGGACTTTGTACGTTAGATCGAGTTTTGTCGATTCGGGTGCGTAAATGCATTTTCCAGGATAAAAAAAAAAGATTCCAATCGTACCGTAATTGTACCGCAAGATTCTTGTTACAACTTCAATTACATACACATACAGTATTCCGTCCACATGTATATCAAGAAAGTTACGGCGGCTAATTTATCGCTTCTCTAATACGGGTTCAGGCAACCTAATTATATTTTGTTACGTATAATTCTATCGTAAATTACGAGCGGAGTCGTGTGTGGATTATGTGATGGCTTTCGCAACACTTAGCATGCGTCTGCGCGTCGCGTTGATATAGCTGGAGGCGCTTAGAAAGTGATGTTTTGGGCCATTACACGCGATTAATTTTCATTTCATTAGACATTGGCCGCGTGTAAAAATGAGTACAAGAATCTAGAGCTAATAGTCCGAACATGTGCTACTGAAATTATTACCGCTGCTGATGATGTGACGCGCATAAAATGGCGTCAATATTTGAATGAGACTGCGATGTGGGAGTACGATAGCGTAGCGTCAAGGTCTCTAATCTTGAAAATCACACTCCTGAGGCACTTCGAACCGTTCCAAGTCGACGAGTCGACTGTATTTAGGCTGAAAATGTTCATGCTAGACCCACAGGAGGCGAGTCTTTATCGTGTCACGCTTTTAATACACGCAATACTAAGAAGGCACACAGTGGAAAGAAGTGATACTGTGGGCCTGGCATGAATATTTTCAGAGTCGATTCGTCGACTTCGAACGGTTCGAAATGTTCTTGCTAGGGCCTCTAACTACGCAGTTCTCCATATAGGTAGCCGCAACTCATTTTTTTTTTTATTAATCACAATATTCACATTCTCACTCAATGAAATAATTCGAATAATAAAACGAAAAAATAGAGGAGACTACCATAATTTTATTATTGTCAGTTTTACGTGGCCTCGCGGGCCTCGTGGCCGGTATTTAAGTGAGAAATTTTTGCTACATTTTGTTTAAAAATTATTTTATTAATCTGACAAGGTTGATTCGGGGACACGGTTTTTCTACTTAAATATTTTTGAAGTGACGAACACATGAGACTTCCTTCTTTCTGCAACCTTTTTATATAAAAAAAAATCTATTAATATGACTATAATATTGCCGGTACTATATTTCGGAAAACTAACAACCAGTTATATGACATAGGATGCTGCGCATTGTCGAATCGAAAATTATTTATTAGAGAAACAAAAAAAATGTTTTCGAGATAAACATAGCCTAAATTAATTACTGTAAATGCTATATAAGTCTCATCCAAATAGGTTCAAGTGTTTATGAGGATAATTCGAACAAGATAGATATCTGCAAAATATTTTGACATGGAAAACATTTTCCTATGGAACATCAGACAAGAGACATCTGTGTAATATTTAATTAAGATTTGGTTAAAACATAAAAATACTAGCTATTTCCCGCATAAAATTGCGACAGCCCTTCGATCTCCTTAATCAATCCTTTCTAAGTTTCAAATCTATTAACTACAAAATACCTCCTTGCTAAATTTCATCATTGTACGTCCCGTGGATT